>QODF01000029.1:1925197-2145329 GCA_024372805.1 Oostethus manadensis
CAACATGAGCGTTGAAGTCACCCAGCAGAACAAGGGAATCCCCAGAGGGAGCACTCTCTAGTACTTCCTCTAAGGACTCCAAAAAGGGCGGGTATTCTGAACTGCCGTTTGGCACATAAGCGCTAGGATCCTAGGAGCTAAATTGTCAGGGGCTGTCATGCCCCTGGTAGGGTCACCCATGACAAACAGGTCCTAGGGGAGGGACCAGACAACAAGACCCTAATATTGAATAATACAATTGGACTTCGTTTTCCCTCGCGGGTCACCGGGGCCCCCCTCTGGAGCCAGGCCTGGAGGCGGGGCACGATGGCGAGCGTCTAGTGGCCGGGCCTGCACCCATGGGGCCCGGTCGGGCACAGCCCGAAAAGGTAACGTGGGTACCCCCTCCCATGAGCTCACCACTTGTGGGAGGGGTCAAAGGGGTCGGATGCAAAGAGTAGCTAGGTGGCGGCCGGAGGCAGAGGCCTTGGAGGTCCGATCCTCGGCTACAGAAAATAGTTTTTAGGGACAACTGTAGTTAGTTAATATTTGGGCATGGATTAAAATAGTATACACATTTACACACACTGCCTAAGATAAACAAGCTGATCTAAGATGAATACCAACTAAAATTAAACATAATAAACAAGAAATCTAGCTTAGAATTCCACTTTTTGTAGTGCACTAGTTGCCAAGCAGAATCGGTCCACCCAGAGCCAGAACTGCCACTACACATAATCATTTGTGTTAAGGAGTTTGGCTTGTTGTTTATGTCCACTTACAGAATGCTGTGTTTTCATGACAGTATTTATGTTGCAGGAGGAGTTAAATAGCTGTTAGCAAGACAGAAGGACAGAGATTGCTGTCTTTTCTGCTGGTGTGTGGCTTCACATGAATCATTGTTCTACTGCATTGTTCTTGTCAGAGCATTCTCTGCTGACTGTAGAAAATGCTGCTCACCATAAATATGGCGCTCCATAATTTATTTTTTTTTCCCACAGATGACATTTAAACTGCAATTCAATCATTAAGTTTCCAAGAAACAATAATATACTTAAAAAAAACAATATTAACAAGGTTCTGGGTGTAGAGTTTGTCCACTTGAGACGCTCCTGTTTCTACACTGGATTTTTTTGTTCCTCACATATGTGTCAACTTTAAGTTTCAGTTGGGCTATGACAGTATTGATTGTGTTTTATAAGTTGATAGGTTTGCCACACGGGCGCACGGTGGATGAGTGGGTAGCATGTTGGCCTCACAGTCAAGAGATCAGGGTTCGAATCTCCGTTGGGCATCTCTGTGTGGAGTTTGCATGTTCTCCCGGTGCGTGCGTGGGTTTTTCAGGTACTCCGGTTTCCTCCCGCATTCCAAAAACATGCATGTTAGGTTAATTGGCGACTCGAAATTGTCCATTAGGTATAAATGTGAGTGTGAATGCTTGTTTGTCTGCCCTGCAATTGACTAGCGACCAGTCCAGGGTGTACCTTGCCTCCTGCCCAAAGTCAGCTGGGGTAGGCTCCATCATACCCACGACCCTAATGAGGATAAGCGGCATAAAAAATGAATGAATGAAAGTTTGCCACACTCAGGGGGCCAGTTGTCGTTTTTTTTTTATCACAAGTTCTGTTCATAGATTAGATCATGGGGAGGAAGCACATTTTGAATTTGGGCCTTAAGAAAAAAAAGTTTGGGAACAAGTTATATGGGGGTTATATGATGGAGGTTGCCAACTTCGCATGGTCAGATGAGATTGTGAAACTCAATTGCAGCTTTGCCATTATAAAGCCATCTGACGTTCTCATTGCGATCTGGCCATCAAATCTACCGCTGCTAGAGGACATTTCACTTGACATTTATGTCCGTTTTCTTAGTAGGACAGTCCCCACATGAGAATCTTAAAAGTCCACTCTGCCTCCACAAATTGAAACTCTCAAAGATAATCTCAGTGGTTTCTTGTAAAGGGTTGCGTGACAAAGCAGCTGCATAATCATGCTGTGACAGCATCATGTTGAATGTCAATGGGGCAAAAATCACTTAGCTTATCAGCTAGTGGCTAGAGAGCCCTCAAGGTGACATTTAGGAAGGTCCTGGGTGGCATTTAGGAGTGTCCTTTGAGGTAATATATTACAGCAATTTGTCACAGACACATATGATAAATGATAAAAAACCTTCAGATATAATTATTACAATGCTATCCCATAAACACGTGTTGTCAGGCAATTATTCCATGACCCAGGTTATGGTAATAAATACATGCAGCACAAGACATATGGTACATGTAGGATCAATTCTGTTGTGTTCCACTGCTGCTGTGGGCTGCATCACAATGAGCGTCAGCTCTCCTCCTGTCACAGTGAATACGTGAGAGAAGAAGAGGAAAAGGTAAAAAGAAAATGAAGGGCAGGTGAGAGAGAAAGGAACAGTAAAACAGGTCAGGATTAATTTGTTTACCCTCAGCCTGAATTTAATTCATCTGTTGATTCAATTCTGCTCGATGGCTCCATGAAACACACAGGGATATTTTTGATCTCGCTTATGACCGTCATTGTTTTCAAGATAAAAACTACAGAATAAAATATATTTGTACGGTAGAAGGTTGAACAAAATGTCTTCTTCTCTTCTTTGATTTACAAAGAATGCAGTATTTCTCAGTAGAAATAAACAAAACTTCTTGCCATCATAAACCTTCATTAACTGTATAGGCAAGGTATTATGTCAATCAAGATTATTTTTTGTCTTGTCCTGCATCATAGCAGCTGAATGGGAGTCAAACTGCCTTTTGGTTCTGAGCAAAATTGCTTTGCCTAGGGGAACCAGATGATACTTGCAACAAATCAGACGGCAACAACGGCAGCTGTTCACGTTAATCTGCAGCGACTGCATGAAAGTGAAGCAAAGAGAATGAGGTGATGCCAGTGATCAACACAGCCATGCAGCCCGAACCCCCACCCTCAACCTCCCAAGGGCCAGGGGTTCTGGCCCTCCAGGCACCACAGAGAGGGGGGCCCAACCCGCCCCCCCAAGAGGTATCAGCAAGTCTGTCCCGAAGAGGGCCAAGGTAGGCCCAGCCGGACTGCCCACGGCAGCCGAGCAAAGGCTTCAGGGGGCCAGGGACGCCAGCCGCTGGACCCGCCATCCAAGCAGGGAGCCAGCCCCCAAGCCTCCTGGGTCAGGAGCCGCCTGTCCCCCCCGGCAGGGGCATGGGGACGCTGATGCACCATGTCGAAAGAAGAACAGTGTAAATTGAGTGCATGTATGCTGATAATTGAAGCTTTTGCGTGCTTTAAATACTTGCTAGTGTGACTTTGTGTTGAGGCTGCTGCAGGCCACAGCACTGATGAATTACAGTGATATTGCCTGTTGCTTGTTTGATTATTTGATGTGCATTACAAACGTATTTTATGAGCAATGTTAAACATGAAAACAGGGAAAAGGGATATTAAATTGACAGCTAAAGCCTAGGAAAATAAGACTGAACGACTACAGCAAAATAATAAACACTCATTCCACCAACAAAAGAGCACATGAAATCAAAGAAAAATGCTCCTGACATATTCTCACTGTTGTCTACATTGTTTCATTGTGTAAAAATGCCAATGACCTGCACAATGAATGAATACATTTATTTCCCGATGATGAAGTTGGAAAGCAAAACAAATGGTTCAGAGGCATTATGGAGTACAGTGCTACATTCAAGGAACAAGTCAAGGCATGGGTAAAGGAAAACTCAAACTCAATAAATGAGCATTCAGACCAACCACTCGTTATATAAAAAAACATCGTGCAGAAATTCAGAGCATCCTCCAGTGGCTTTCCCACCCAATACACACGATCTACAGGATGATGTGCAACCACAGGACAACATTTCATATGCAGGAAGCAGGAGAACAAGATCAAGTCATTTCTCCAGTTGATCACATTCATCAGCCCTAAGTGGAGCTGCCGAGAATTGCCGAGCGTGCATTGGATAGGGAAAAGCTGCGTAGGAAGCGAGAACACTTTACACTGGAAAGTAAAATCGCAAAAGAAATGACAAAAGTGAGTGTTATTGATGCACAAAGCAAAATTTTGTAGTAAATCCAAGTCAAAAGTTACAGATGGAATGAACTTGTACAGGGAAATGAAGCAGTTGAAAAAAGAAGGTCAACGGAAGTGAATTTGTTCCATCACTATTTATTGAACAAAACAAAAAAATGTGAAAAAACACAATTAATTTCGAACTCTGATGTCACTAACGCACACGGTGGAATGCAGAAGATCCAAATGTGTCCGGTCTCTTCTCAAAAAACACCCACACCATTCCCACACAGCATCAGAACATAACAGGAAATGCCGGATCACAAAATAACATTATACTGGACTTTATGATGAAACAAAATGAAATCACAACACTCCTCATACAACAGCTTTTCCAAAACGTGAAATCCCAGCATTTGATGGCAACCCTCTGAAGTACCACACAATTATCAGAGCCACCACAAATAACTGCGATTGCCTATACTTTCTGCAGCAGTACACAAAAGGAAAAGCAAAAGAACTGATTCACAGCTGCCAACACAATGACTCCGGAAAATCATATATCAAAGCAAAGTCTTTATTAAAGGAAGATTATGGGAATGAGAATAAAGTAGCTGCAGCATACATGGACAAAGTCCTATAATGGTCACATATTAAAGCAGGATTACCTGCATGGCTGCTGGAACGCTATGGAGGACGGGCAGTACCTTGATGACCTTGACACACCATCGAACATGCTAAAAATATCAAATGCAAGACCAATGGAGGAGTCATGTATGTGACCTGCTGGAGGAACACAAGAGGAGAGCAAAATTCATTTATATCACAAATTTTGTGAAAAAAAAACAACTGCTAAAATCCTAACTACCCCTGTGTTTGGTAATGTATGGGACACACATACAAAGAGAAATGTGAGAAGGCCCAGGACACCGCCCCTGCCTGGAATCAAACCAGCTTTGCCAGCACTGTGGATTTTATGAAGAAAAAACCTCAGTCTAAAAGAAAAAGCTGCTTGCTCATGCTGTAAAGGAGGACACACTCTGGAAGATAATGTGAACAGTTGGAAAAGATGGCACCAAAGGACAAGATCCATTTCTTTCAAGGAGAACGGCTTCTGTGTGGCTGTCTGTGCAAAGAGCACATCAGCAAGGAATGCAGAAACAGAATCTCTTGTTTAAAGGGTAGTCGGAAACATCCATCCATTTTACACAAAAACATTGTATCTACGGTTTGAAGTGGTCTTACAGGGGCTTGCAAACTGGACTACAAACTACCTATTGTGCCAGTCCAGGTCAACGCTAAGAGGGGCAGTAAAACCATCCATACCTACACTTTCCTGGAACAATGCACAAGCGTCACCTGACTGGCAGAACCATATTCTTCTAAGGACAATGGGTCAGGAAAAGGTGACAGCAGTTATACCTGAGCTGGAGATACTGTAGGTGCGATTTAAGGAAATAAATTCATTGACTTGCTGAGAGCTTATACACAGCTATCAATGTTAGTACACAAATTTATTATACCAACACAAAGTGATCTGAGAAAATGGCCACACTTGGCCATTTTTGGCCATCTTTCCTTACCTTAAATCAAAGCAGGGATTGATCTGTTGATTGTTAATGTTCCTTAAATCATGGAGCCACTGGAGGCAATGAGTAGCATTGACGATGGGCCATAGACCATTAGGACTGCGCTGGGCTAGACGGTAAATGGACCACTGACAGGAAACAGAAGACTGGCCATTGATTTTGCCCCGGTAACGGTAAACAGGATGTCCATCATAAATCTGGATGAGTTGCAGCAACAGCAGTTTAGGAACACCTTCCCTGAATCTGCCCAAGATGAGCAGCCAGGACTTGCCAGGGAAGACCAGAAGTTCTTGGAGTTGGTCACCACATCTGCTAGACATCTCAATGGTCACTACCAGATATGTCTGCCATTGCCACAGCTTGTGGCCAGAGGTAGAGGAAGATCATAGCATCAGTCAGGAGGGAGAGCATCTTGAAAGACTGCAGGAGGCTGATGTCACCAAGTTCCCAGTCATTGGTATCACTCTAATGAGTGATGGATAGGCTCCAGCATACCCTCGACCCTAATGAGGATAAGCGGCTTAGAAAATAGTTGGATGGATTACTTTTTAATTGTTTTGCTCCTCCTTTAATCCAATCCAATTTACTTATATAGCACGATTTAAATAAACACAAAGTTTAAAATACAACAAATAACACAGTAGATGCACAATAAAAAACAACTGGCTCAATAGGATAGAATAAAATAAACAAGGTAAAACAAAAGTAAAATCGGTACGATAAAAATATAAAATAAAATAAATCAATCAATAAAATCAATCAATAAAATCAATAAAAGAGAATATTGGATATTTGGATAATTTTTTTAATTGACTTTGAATTATTTGTTTATGGTGATGAGAAGAAGTGAACTTTTATTTATTTTTGTTATATTTAAGCCATTTATTTTTGTGTTGAAACATGTGTTTGTCTCCTCCTTTTTTTTTTAAATCCAATGTTTTCTGTAGTCGTTCACAAAAAAATGTTTATAACTGTGACTTATTGTAAACTTGAAGCATCCGGGAAGTGATGCACATGCATAAAAGCACGACTGTTTACGACAGTAAATATTGCCTCAATTTGTGATCTCCTCGATGCATTTCTCAGTGGATGTCGGAGCCGAGTGTGGTGGGACATTAACGTGAGTCACTTCATTGACACTTTTCGGATGACAAGAATAACTTTTGCCTACAATGGTGAGTACCTTTATCCAAGTCTCAGTAAGCACGGCAAATGGTCTGAATCACATTTGAAAAAATCTGAATTGTTCTGTTCACACCGACATGAAAACATCAAATACAGGTCACATTTGAGCAAACAAATTCACCTGCCGTGTGAACGTGGCCTCAGTCTGAACTCAACCATAACAATGCACCACATTTCACTGTCGGTAATTGTAATGTTGGAAATTGTAATTAATTACATTACCCATTACAGGAAAAAAGGCATATGTCCATTTATGGTTATATATGGTTATGGTTTATTTATTTGATTTTAAATATGCAATATGAAGTCTCCAAATGTCACTTATTTCTTGCTTCCCATTTCATCCCCCTGGTGCTCTAAAATGAATTGGCCTGCTCACCTCCCATGCATTTATTAAAAATGACTTGGACTTTGAACTTCCAAGGTCATTTCCTGTGCCTTGCAGGCAGCAAAAAACTCCACAATCCTATTTTATTCTTCATTGAATTTTAATTTGGCTAAGTATTTCCATGTCCCATGATATTGCCATGAGAGTAAAATGACAAGTTATGCTAATATTCAAATGAACATGACAGGTGAAATGAATGAAGCCTACTGTTACATGGTTTGTGGTTTTGTGGTTTGTTATAAAAAAAGAGTCTCTATGAATTTAAAGCTATAAAGAATAAATGATGCATTATCTGCAATGTGTGGGGAACATTTCCCAAACAATCCATTGTCTGAACTTGTTATGCCATATATATAATGTATATACTATATATATATATATATATAATAGAAAATCGATGGCTAGATGGATAGAGAGAGAGATTTATTTTGTAGCAAGTAAAGTAAAAAGTCATAGATATTTAAAGTTAAATACAAAGCTTTGTGTTATTATTGGTTGTTGATGTTAACATTTAATCTTTTGCTCTATTTTTGACCATGTTTGCTTGTAACAGTTTTGTTTTTTAAATTGTATTTTGCTTTTGCAGTGATGCAATGACAAATCAGACACAATCCAAGAATGGCCCCTAAGCCGTATTTTGGGCACCCCTACTTTTGTGTATCTTTGTGGTATGGCCTCTACCACAAACTACATCTCTGCTTGTTGGCTCAGTGTTGTGGACGAGCAATCGTGAGGAGAAAGAAACTGGTCAAAGCAGCCAAAAAGAGCGGCATTTCTTTCATCAGGTGATGTTAATGCAACATGGCATGTAGTTGATTTGAAGTGCAACACAATAACATGTCTCACATCCTTCTTCTCTTAACTGCTCCTTCTTTTGAGATAAGTACTGGGATGAAGCCAAAAAAGCCAGGGAAAAACAGAAACTGGTAATGATCCCTCCACAGGTTTACCTACAGAAACCTTGTCATGACTTTTACTTCCTCTAGATAGTCAAGTTTGATTGTCTTCTCGGCGCTGCGCCAGGACCGACGCCTTTGATGCATACAGAACTGAGGTCTAGGCGGATACATTGAGGACTTCTATATATATTGGCCATAAATCATATTGCTGGATACAAAAGCCTGATGTGTCACACCACCAGCCAGAAATGGTGTTCTTCACAAACCATTCAATCTAATTTGGCAATGAGGTAACGCTAGTATGCAGCCATTGATTCACATGTCATAATGCTCCTGAAGAAATGTTGTGCAAAGGGCAGTTTTTAATACAAATTACATTTCAGTATGGTGGCAGCTTTGGAAAAGACGCTGTCCCTAAGTTTGTTTGTTCGGGCCGGTATGGACCTGTAGCGCCTGTCAGAGGGTAAAAGGTCAAAGGAATGGAAGCCAGGGTGGGTATTGACTTATCATACACAAATCACTTGACCAAGCATATCCGGGGGTCACAGATAGCTAATGTAAAACACACATTAAAAAATTAACATGGAGCAATGCCTTATTTGTCGTTTTATTTTTATTTTCAAACATAATATTTTGATAGGCATCTTCCTAATTCAAATATCAATATTCGGGGTCCTATGTTAATTTACTATATTATTTTGTACTTGCGGTTCTCATGATCCTGCCGCTTTTTTAACAATGTCCTCTAATTATGTGTATTTATTATTTCAAAAATGCAAAAGATACAGTTTATGAGAAACGAACAAAACAAAATAAACATGTACTTTTAGTAAAATTAGATTAAAAATTAGATAAAAAAATTAGATTAAAGTAAAATTAGATTAAAGTTATAATATATAAGTCAATAACATCAAAATATTTTGGAAATAACATACTAGTGTGAGAAAACAATTTATGAAAGTTATTAGAGAAAAAAGTTGAAAAATCAACACCAAAAAGGGGCAAAATAAGCAATAATAACTTTTTTTTAACCTATATCACAAAGCTGTGATGCAATTTTTTCTTGATATATACAGTATACAGTGGAACCTCTGGATACAAATGCCGTGATGATTTTTTTTTTGCTTCAGCTTACAAAAAATAATTTGCATTACGAAAGTTTGTCGATATTACAAAAACTTGTTTTTTTCGGAATTTTCCTGATTTACCGTATTTTAAGGCGCATGCTAAAACGTACAGTATACAAAAAAAGGCAACAGAAGCAAAAGAGTGAGTTTAGTTGAACTTTTTTCTACTATTTAACAATACACTCACTGTATTTTTAATCATTCTTCTCCCACAAATCCATCTTCTGCATCTGACTTGGACAGCTCGGCAATTTCGTTGTCAAACATGCCAGGTTCACTGTCATCATTGTCGGCCGTCAGTCTCGTCATTCGGCTGTTCAGCAATGATGCCGGCTTTCGTGAAAGCTCGAACAAGAGTTAAAGCAGATACCTTAGCCCAGGCATCCCCAATCCATTCACATATGGTGGCCTAACTCTCCCGGCGCTTGGCAAAAATGTTGTTCTGCAGCATACCAGTAGGATACCTACTGGAGGCATGGCAGAGGTAATTGTACATACTGTACTTATTACGTGATGTTCTCTTGATTGGTTTATCGCGGCCAGTTTACAGTTTGTTGTACTGCACTTTGCTGCCTATTAAAGGTAAGAAACTTTTAAAATGTTGATTCAATATACATTGTATTTCAGGTTTTATTATTACTTTACATTTGCATTAAAATACTCATTATTTATAGTAATAAATGTGCAGAACAGTGTTTTTTTTTCCCATTATATGAGGTGTCTTCCAGGTCAGTGGAATGAATTAGCCAATTTACATGCTGCTCGGGTTACAAAAAAATTTGGCTTACAAAAATCCTTTTGGAGCGAAATAATTTCGTATCCCGAGGTTCCACTGTATATAGAAACTTCTTAGCACATCTACATGTGTTGGTTTACAAAATATCAAAGTGGGCCTGCATCCTTTCAATTTTCAAAGTATGGACACTCATGCATTATACAGAGGTTAACTTCTCTTGGGAATGTTAAATGTTACTTTGCACAGCCCTGTACAGTTTTATGATGTCACATGGGATGGAACGGCTTGTGTTCCACTTTCATTAAAGCGCTGTTTAGGGATGCCACAAAGTTATACATTAAATGGCCATGAATATCCATACTGTCGTAAGAATTCCTCAACTTGATGGCATGCATAATACATGCATGGTTATCTATCTGCCGGAGCTGGAGGCACAAAAAATGTTATGTTTATTGGGACAGAGCACATCATAACTAATTATAATCAATTATACACAAGCACCACACTAGCGGGTGTAATGAAGGCCAGAAGGTTGCAGCTGATTGGCCAGAGGCACTTTCTCTTCATAATCATGCCTATGCAGGTGGTGTAATGGGCACCATCAAAACCACATAATGTTGTTTTACTCACTTTTCAATCACCTGAATTAGTAACAAGAAAAATGGTTGGCAAATTAATTCTTCTCGATCACAGTGGACCACAGTAGGCCTTCAAATTGCATGAACACTCATAAACTGACCCAGTTTCTACTGAATTGCGCCTATGCAAACTAACATTCAAATCAAAACTGAACTCTTTCCAATTATGAATAAATATTTGCAATAGAATTAAAAAAGATGATCTATTTTAACATGTACCTGCACCCTCAATATGGATCAAAACTCACCAACAAATGACACTGTATTCTGACTGGCCACAACATTAGGTCTATGGAATGAGATGCAAGTCAATCAGTGATCTCACCTCACATGGAAAGCTGTTTTTTTTATATTTTCTTTCTATTTATCTATTTCATTAGAAGGTTTTAATGTGAGACTCATCTTTCAGTATGTTGCAGTGCAGTTCTACACCACTAGAACCAAAATGAAAACTACATGGTTAAATCAATACATCCCTCCTTTGAGTCAGTGAATCATCTTGCATCTTCAGGCTCAGCTCAGGCGGAGGCTATGAAACATCATTAGAGACAGTTGGCCATGTGCCAAAAGGCTGTTTAACCACTGAAATAGAGGCAATGCAATTATTTATCGCTATTGAAGCAGTTGATTTATTGCTTATGCCCATAATAACAAAGTCGTACATCTCAGGAAGCAATAAATGAAGCTTCTAGTTGAAGAAGCAAGTAGTTGTTGTCAGAAATGATACTGTTGCTGTCTCCAAAAATCTACACTTTTTGTGATTTTTTAAATTATTTTTATTAAAATAAATTATATTGTAGGTTTTCAAAACAAAAAAAGCGCTCAAAACAGGTTGGAACCTGAAATTCCCTGAAATGACACCATTTTTATGACCTTAGCTCAGTGAGCAACCAGAGGATGAATTTCACAGGGTGAGTAGTAGGGGTATAACGATCCATTTTACCAACGATTCGATTCGTATCACGATTCGTGGTTGCCAATTCGATTGAAGAATGATATTGGTTTGTTTAGAACGATGCGATCCGAAATGATTCAGTAACTTTAAAGCAATTCAGTAACTTCTTAGCCAAAAATTCTAGCAGTATGATTGTGAAAGAAATAGCTGGATACTAGACAGTGCAGGAAGAGTTTCCTAAATTTCCTTTGCTTTTTTAAGGGAATCAGATATACATGAGTTATGGAAATAAACAAACAATTAAACAACAACTCCTGGCAAATGCATTCACGTTTTATTTAAAAAGTGCAACCAACATTTCAGGTTGAATTAACAAAGAATAAATGAACAGGTTGAAGGATTCATTCTATCTGATAAAAAATGACTAACTTTAATTTAATACCTCATTCACTTCACTAACCAAAGTATCAAAGAAGTTATTTCGCACCACCAGATTACAATGCAATTTCATGTACAGAGAGATATTAAAGTGATTGAATATCATACATACTGTAACATTTGCACAGATGCTCGTAAAGCCACAAGGAGGTATTTGATTATTATTGCAAGAAAAAATGGCACACACGCCAGAACAACAGTGGCTCAAAACTGAATCCTAAACTACAAGACCCCCATTCCTGGTCTGTCCAACGTGCACATCAGCATAAAATTGCTGTCGCTACATACAGTATCTTTTATATTGCCTGATGCTCCCATCCATGACTTTGAAAGGCTGCAAGTTGGACTTAACTTTGGATGTGATCCAATCCTCAGTATAAATCCCATACCAATTTGAAGAGGAAGAAGTCATCCAGCTAACAATCATATTCTATGACTAATTGCATAATTTAGGACGTCCACACGGACTCTTTTAACAGAGCGCGCACGCTCAGCATCACATGACATCATCCGTGCGCCCAAGTCAACAGGCATAACCAATCAACTTAGGACAAATCAAAGTGTTACAAGGGTAACATTTAATGCCTTTATCAATAAAATGGCTAAAAAACACACATCTGTATAAAACCTGCAGTGCATCAATCCAATGCGTTATTTCCTAGAATGGATTAAATTGATTGATTACCTTTCAAAGGATGTTACATTGATATATGTTGTCTGGAATCTCAATTTGGCAAACACTGATCGTTGTAGTTGGATCATGGGAATATAAATCGATACATCGATCTAGTGAATGAATCGTTACACCCCTAAAGAGTACACACTTTTGCTTTTTAGTTTGAACAACCTTTAACTTCTTTTTACACAGGTGAGAGTGTCTTGTCTATACAGTTACAGGTTTATCATGATCACTGTTTAATCCTGGAACAGATATATTAAATACATTTTATTTCCAGTAGGGGAAAATTATTTGAACCAGCACCTGGGAAAGGATTGGGTTGAACATCTGAGGTTTCACTTGGGATACTTACATTCTGCATCTTAATAAATGAATATTGAACATGCTCCAGTGGATTTACATCCACTTTTTAAAAGCAAAGTGTGAAGCACAGCTTTAAAATTATTTCCACTTTATATTTTGTTACAGTTGCAATAACAAAATAAAAACCTTTATGAAAAATGCCATTCAAACAGACATGATCATGAAAGATGCAGATTTTGCCTCACTGCATTCAAGGCACACTCTAGCAGATTGTGTGTCGCACACCACCAGAATTCCAAGCTGTCACATCCAATGCGGGAAGCGCGCGAGAATGTGCATCTCTTCCTGTTTACGTCCCGAAGCACGAATCACCTCTGTGACCTGTCAATCAATCTTCAGTCTCACGGACAAGAGTAAACAGTACACCAAACAAATGTAAAGGAGTGATGGACCCTTGATGGAGCTCCTTACTTGATTTGTTTTACATACTCCTTACCTTACTCGAGGGCTCCTTACTCATCACACGCATTTTAAAACATACCTAATCAGATACAAACTCAGGCACAAACTCAGACACTTCAATCAATTATTATTTAATCAGACGTTTCCTGATTAGTATGCATAATCTTGACGGCAGCTATTTTTTTTGTCACCTTGTTTGCATCATGATTGCAATCAAGCGAGTTGTTCCAGCGCTGCATTTAAAGAACATCCGGTACAATCTGCACTGTTAGTTTGATTTACTTGTATAGGGAGACAAGCTACATCATTTCGTACACCAATACAATCTAAGGCAGGGGTCACCAGTGCCCTTAGGCACCAGGGAGCCCCGCACAACCATAGGAGGCGCCCACAAGCCAGCTTTTCATTCAGGTTTTTAGTTAATAATGTGAGAACAGTAGAAAGAAATCCAACTTGTATTTAATCAACAAGGGGAAAAAAAAGAAACAAACAACAACCCTAACTCCACTCCAGTCTAGCCACAACATCCAAAGTGACAAAAATTTACACAAAACAAGGAAAAGAAGCCACACAAATACACTACTAAAAAGATATATAAACAACAATTATAACAATAATAACAAATAAAATAACAACGAAAAAAACAATAATAGGAACAATAATAATTTCACTTTGTACAGTTCCACTTAGGCAAGAAGAAAACTTGCATTTAAAGTCTATTTAACCGTTAGTCAATTTATATGATGGATCACATATTTCCACACTCACTATTATCCAAACTAAATGCAGTTATTTCAAATAATATAATTTCTACAGCACATGCACCCCAGTCATTGTGAGTTGGATGCTGTCAGCATCTCTCCACTTCTTTCAAAAAGATTGTTTTTGTTATAATGCATATTGACAAAATGCATTTTTGTTCTTTTAAGACACTTGCTAAATTGATTCAGAAGGTTACAGGTTTGTAGTGTCGTAGGGATGTCTACTGTATATTTAAGCATAAAATTGCCTCTCTTGTTATTCTAGACCAAAATCCTTTTATTCTCTCACAGTCCCAGAATAGATGCATGAAGGTTTCCTCAGCTGCCTGGCACTTTATGCATAACTTAGTGCCTCCTTTGCCCATTTTAAACAACCGAGAAGCTGTAAAATACAATCTATTTAAATTTTTAAATTAACACAGTCTGTTTTAATTTGGCATTTTGACATATCATTTTCTAAAATATCCAAATCATTAATCCATTTCTTCTTTCTTTCTGTTTGCATTCCTAGTATGATGTTCATTTATTATTATGTCACACTCTATTCTCTGCCTTCTCGCGTGTGTTTTTTTTCCTCTCTCTGCAGGAGTCCTGCTGCCAACTGGAGGCGGGCCAACGGAGCACACCTGAGCGGGGAGGAGCTGGAGAGTACTTAAGCGGATGGGCTGCGGCTGGAAAACGCTGGTCGTTGCACTCGCAAGCTCCCAAACTCAGACTCAAGTTGCCTCTCGCCGCTGCCTCTGCCTCGCTGGTCATTTTTGTGCTTGGCTGTACGTGGTACCCTGCTTTTTGTTTGTATGTCTGCATCACCTCTTTTTGTTCCACGGCAACGAACCGAAATAAACAACTTGTCTCCGCATCTGGGGGTCCAGTCCCTGTCTACACGTCACATATTATGCTGACCAAATAATTCATTAAATGGTTTAAAGGAATTCTCATGAATAATGTGATGAAGTCTAGTAATACCTTTTATCTTTTTTTTTCATGCAAACTTTTTATTTTTATTTTAAAAAGCATCGGCCTTTATATTAAGTGAGACTGCTTACCTTCTATTGAGGTACATTATTCACTGTTACATCCTCACACCAGCACAACAGAAGGAAACACATCAGTTGGTGTTTTGAACAGAAAAATAAACATAACTTTTGCTTTCTAAATAATAATACTTAATGGTTTTATATAATGACCAATGGCGTTTGCTTACTCCAAGAGCAGAGAGTACAAGGCATGTATAAAGGCCAGGTGTTTTGGGGGAGCTTTTGTATTTTTTGTTTAGTTTTTTTGCTGCAACGGTTTATTTTTATGGAAATTAAGACATTTGTGAAAATATTTTTTAAACATGTATACCAATTCATATATATATATATATATATATATATATAAACATAATTACTATGGTATATAATTTATAACAGTTATAATTAAAACTATGAATGATTTTTTTAAATTAATCAATAATCTTTTTTAAAGTCTGAATATTCATAGAATAATATCTTTATATTACCAAAATAAAGTTGCAAGTCATCCATCCATTATGAGAAAAAAAGCACTATATATTTTTTTAAATCTTAACATTGCAAGAATTCGCTTTGACTATTAAAATGGTTCTCAATCATCGCCCCCACAACGGGACCGAAAAATGTTTTTAAAATACTTCTGAGAAATTGATAATATCTATTTATTTACCTGTACTGAACAGATTTGGAAACAGAAAATAGCAAAATGTAACAAAATGGAGTGCAGTAAAGCATACAAGCGTAGTACTACAAATGTGAACATGTTGGCAGGTCTGCACTAATATTGTGAGCCCCCCCGACAGTTCATCGCACCCCCAACAGGGGGATCCCACCCCACTATTTGAGAATCACTGGACCATTACAAAATATGATTCTAATTTATTCCAAAAAAAGTATTGTTTTTTGGAGGGCGGGGGTTGAGGCATAATATTATGAAAGTCTTCGTTTGGTGAATGTCTGTGAGTGGTAAAAGTTGAAAAAAGATAACCACCATATCAACATTAACCAGAACAGTGACAAAGCAAAATGGGCAAAAAGACAGAAAAACAAAAAAAGAAAAGAAAAAAAAATACTACTACTAATAATAAAAATAATAAATGAAAAAGAACAACAAAAACAGAACCTCATGAAAAATGACAATCCAGATGACACCTGCAACAATTGGGGGGGGGGCCACGGACGCCAACCACTGGAACACCATCCGGAGGCTGGCCAGCTACGGGCAAGCAGGGTCTTTATCTTTTTGACTATCTTCTTATTCGTTGAAATGTTATATATTATCTATATATTATACCAGAGACACAGTTGTAGCTGGATTCATTCCAACTATATAATGACATAATTTAAAAAATATATAATAGCTTCAATTGTATTAGGTAAGTTTTTCATGTAGTACAAACTTTGTCTTTGGTCTATAATAATTGGCTTGCTTGAAAGAAATGCATATTTAGAACGTGAGTTGTGGATGCCAGCCTTTTGTCATTATTCTGGTTAAACAAGCCTATTCTGTTTGTTTGGGCTGAAATAAGCTATGTAAATAAATGTTAGAAAAAGTTATTTTTGTTTTGTGAAAGTTGCTCTCACAAAAAATAATGATGGAGAGCCCTGATCTAAGAATACAAGAGATTTGTTGACAAACTGTTATTGAGCAGTCTATCAAAATCTGTGTCCGTGAGAACTTTGTGTAGATAATCCATTCACCTGAAAGGAGGCTGATTAGACAGCAAAATTATTGCACAGGTGTGTCTTAGGTTGGCCACAATAAAAGGCCACTCCAAACTGTGCAGTTTTACTGTACTGAAGAGAAGACCTCTCCAAACGTGCCAGACACTATTGTATGTGAACATTTGCCCACTCAAGTCTGTTATGACAAACCGCAGTCAGGTTGAGACCCTGGTGAGGAGGACTAGCATGAAGATGAGCTTCCCTTAGATACTTTCTGTTTTTGCAGAAATTATTTGGTTATGCAACCCTGGTTTTGCAAACTTCTGGGGATGCTGAAGACGCTGAAGATGCTGGATCCTGGTGGCGGTCTGTCGCCGGTTTGGATGTAGTGCCACATTCTCTTAAACGTCTTTGGAGAAGGATCATGATAGAGAAATGACTATTCTAATCACTTGTGAGGTGGATGTAAAGGAAAAGTGCTCACTAACACAGATTTGTAAACAATGTTTGAGAGAGATGGGCCTTTTTTGTACGTAGAAATTTTTCATCTTTGAGTTCAACTCACGAAAGATAAGAGCAAAAACAAAACAGTGTCCTTGGTGTAAACTTCTATTCAACAAGTCCAAGTTTACATTTCTGTCTGCGTAAAACATAAAACAATCACGTCAACCTCTTGCAGTATGTCATATTAGGTGGCCAATCAAGTTCCCAAAGGCAAAGCGTCTCAAATAAAACCACTTTTGTTCCAAAAACAATGTGCAGTACTGAGGCTCAATCCGCACAGGAATAAAAATGAGGACATGAGATGGATGCCAATGAAAATAAAACTAAAAACAAGTATGTGATACATTTCCTATAATGCATGCAAAGAACGATAAGAAACAACTTTCCCCTGTTGGCTGTGTTGCCTCTTTACAGGGATGTTAGTTTTTTCACTTGAAACATGACCACACACCTTCTGCACCAAGGAAGAGCTATTTTTGTGGAATTTCAAACCATTCCAAATTAACCCCAAGTGTTAGTCGCGCAGACCAAAACAAAGAAGACCAACTGTAAGGAGTCAGTACCAAAATAAAGTATAATGTTTATATACTGCATAACAATAGTCGAGCATTTAAAGCAGGCAAGGGATAACTACAGCCCGTTAAGCTTTTTATTTCATTCCGCCGGACACTTCAAATTAGCTTTTAAATCTTTAACATTGACGCTGTAGCTGGCAATAGGATTTGCAATGCAATTTTAAAAAGAACTTATGTCTTGAAGTATTTAAATTATTCCAATGGCTTCTGAAGCGAGAAGCTGACGGGTCATTACGGTAATCCTTGGCACTACATCTCGGCAGCAGCAAAAAGACGTAGACGGCTTTGATAGAAAGCAAAGCAAAGCTGGCGGGGATTTGTGTGCAGAGCAGCATGAGCCTGTGTGGTGGAGAGGGTCAGAGAAGCAAGCTTTTTATGACAAAGTTCAGTTCTAAAGTGATAATTTATACTGTATTGTTGTTGGGGTTTTTTATGTTTCGCTGTGTTTGCTGTTTTTTTTTTTTTTTTGCTGTGGTTTTGCTTGATTGTAAAACATGTCAAGGGGTTTGTCCGTGAAGTAAACAAGAAAGGACATACACATGCTGTTAAAAATCATTGTTTTATAGTTCATAGTTCATATAAAATCCCACAGCTTTTATTCCTCTGCATTGTGAGTGACTTCTTCAGTAAAAACCTGCCAAATTCAATTTCATTTTATAGGGTGGGCTGTCATTATAACAATTTTAGAATGCAATAATGCAAATCAACCTCCTTAAAGTGCTCTTGCAGATTGTATTGTATTGTATTGTAACACTTTTACAGCTAAAATTAGAGAATTATTCCTGGTAGACACTAATATATATATATATACATATCACATATACTGTAAAAAGTATATATACAGTATATATCTGGTACCCCTTATTTTAACCCAATTTGGGCCACGAGGCAGGTTTTCCCACCCCTGAGCTTAAGGGTAAAAGGCTTGTTAAGGGTTGCTTCAGGAGAAAAGTGGGTTTTCAGGTTACCCCGAGAGAACCCACGCATGAGTTAATTCATATCATCGATTGCAACTCACACTATCCTCCCTTGCTGGCAGATTTCTTTGGTATAATGTCATCACATTCAGGTCTTTTTGGATTTGGTTTGCTATACCTCAACAACACGTGTTTGACAGCTGCCGTATGAAGATGAACAACACATGTCTTGAGAGGAGGCCACTCTGAGAGGAAGTAGCATGATGATCAGTCACAGTAGCGATGCTGTCGCTTGATAGGATGCCACATGTTATGTGAGATGCCTGTTTGGGAAAACTATTTTCTCATTGTGGGTTTCCAGAAACCTCCACACCAGACAATCCAAGGACTTGTCAGTAGATCAGCAAAACCACAATGGACTGAAATGTGTGCTGCCAGTCCACCTGTTATGTTGCTATTTTTAAACAAAATGTATAATACATTCAGTATTTTTGAGTGACATCAAAAAAGTGACATCTCTTTTAGGAAAAGGGAGAGGAAAAGGGAGATCCTTTGTAACTGTGAAAGGAGAGGTGGCTGACATGCCAAATAATCTCTCAACCTGTCATCACCAGTAGGAACATTTCAGCTTCTGCAAAGAGCTTATGTGAAATAAGCTCTTTGCAGAACCTGAAATGTTCAGTTTGAATCTCCTCCATGTTGTGGAACCTCGGCGGTGCAGTTCACTGAGTTTTTGATTTGCCTTTTTTTGGGCTACTTTTTGAGGGTTATTCTAAACAAAATAGGCTCAGATTTAAAGCCATAAAACTTCAGCGTGACGCTACGTTTCGCACTTGTTATCCAATTTAACACACTGTTTTGCTGTTTTTACATTTTACGATTAACTTCTTTTTACACTTGCATAGCAAGGCTAAGTGCTTGTAATCATTATACCGTGTTCAAAATTCAAATTCAAAACAAGCTGTGTTTATCAGTTAGGAATGTCATTTGCAGAAGGAGCACCAGTATGGAACCAATAATACTGTACTTAGCACATGTCCATTCACACAAAATCTGACATTCATGAGTTCCTTAATAAATACCTGAAAAACAATAATAGATTCAGAACAGTAAATAAAAGCAAGCATGCCGGAGGTGATCATCAACTGTTACGAACTTGTATAGCA
Organism: Oostethus manadensis; assembly: GCA_024372805.1. NCBI lineage: Eukaryota > Metazoa > Chordata > Actinopteri > Syngnathiformes > Syngnathidae > Oostethus > Oostethus manadensis. The sequence goes on from QODF01000029.1 coordinate 1,945,137, forward strand.
ATCAACCATTTAACTGGCGGATGGAGGTGGGGAGGAAACTGGACCTGGCCCTCTTCTTCCTCAATGGGAGCGACCTATAACTGCACCCTGAGGGCGGCAGAGTGCAATAAGGGTGCAGGATGTGAGGAGGGTCAGTGGAGATCTGGGTACCTTTCCTTGGATGGAAGTGAGTGATTGCTGTTCCTGACCAATGATTTTCTGCTGATTTTGATAATTTTGTTAAGGGTGTTGCGATTTGTGATGTGTCACTAAAGTTAAGACTGTGTGTTTTATTTATATGTTATACAATTAGCAGGGGTTAACTTTTTTATATTTGCATAACTTAAGCATGTTTAATGTTGCTTGAAACATTGTCCATTTACTTTTATGATGGCAACAGTTTGACTCTTTCATTCATTCAATTATGGTTTTTTTTGGCTTATCCTGTTGAGAGTTACAGGTTAGCTGTAACCTATCCCAAATGACTGGGTGAATGGCAGGGGTACACCGTGGACTGGTCACCAGTCAATCACAAGGCACATATAGAAACCAAACATTCACACCTATGTACAATTTGGAGTTTCCAGTTAAATATGCATAGCTAAATTTAAGTTAAGTTAAATATGCATATGCATAGTTTCCAGTTAACACGCATGTTTTTGGACTGTGGGAGGAAGCCAAAATACAGTACACTGAGTAAGCCCACACAAGCACAGGGAGAACATGCAAAGAACTACCTATCCGTGAAGCATACACGCTAACTGCATGCGTTTCCTATGAGGAAAATTGTTGACCAGACCAGGGTGTACCCCGCCACTTGCCCGAAGTTAGATGGGACAGGCTCCAGCATACCCCCGTGACCCTGGTGAGAAGCGGCATAGAATGGATGGATGCAAAATTGATGAGAAATCTAAGCAAATAGGCAGTTGGCCAGAGTTTCCGAATACAGTAAATTATGTTAAATTTTATTGTGGGAATGCAGCATTTCCTGCTCTATTTGTTCTAAAATACATGATGTACCATACTTTAGGTCTGTAGTGGCGGTTAGGGAGCTTACCACAATAATAAAATCACCTGCTTCAGGGGCACAATCCTTAGGGACTAAAGTGAGTGCTAGATTTAAACACTTGAAAAACCATTGAATTTGACGAAATTATTGGTTCATAATGGCTACTGAAAAATCATCCAAAGTGTGGAAGTATTTTGTAAAGGTTTAAGATGAGCCCAAGAGGGGGAAGTGCAACAGCTTCCTACACATCACACGTCAACTATTCATCCTTTTTCATTCATTCATTTTCTATGCCGCTTATCCTCATTAGGGTCGCGGGTATGCTGGAGCCTATCCCAGCTGAGTTTGGGCTTTTTGGATTTTTTTATATTCTGCTGAATGAATCAAGTTCAAAGAGGTATGCATCAAAAAGCCTTCAGGGTGAGGAGGAGTTCTGTAAGCCTCAGTGTATGACATTTCTATGTACCGTTACTTTGTCCAAATAGCAAGAATACTGTATATTTAACTCCCAAAATAGAGGATTGGGATTGAATGGAGGGAAGTGGTGGTGGGAGGGAAGCCAAAAAGGGCGATCAGACTTTTACAACAAAGTAGCAGAGCTTTTCCGGGAGAATGATGTGGTGCATGTACTAAATGTACAAATAAAAGGTAAAACAACAAATGGTTTTGAGTTCATAAAACAATAAATAAGTGGGACTAAGGGATTTGAATTTTTTTAACAGCTGAATTATTCTCACTTTTTTCTTGCTATCCTACCAATAAAAGAATCCAAAGGAATCAGCGCCTCACCAGCCGCAAACCTCACCGCACTGCTTTTAGTGCCCCCTTTAATAAAGGGCAGACAACATTTATGAATAAGTAAAAACATTTTAAATTGTGTAGAGATGCTCAAAACGGCATGCTTTTTCTCTGAACAGTTATGCTATGAATATTTTGTTTTTTTTTTTACATTGCGAAGGCAATCTGAAGCTTTTGTACAATATTTACAAATAACATACTTATTTCCTAAAAATACCTCATATTTTCAATGTATCCTGTAAAACAAACATACTGAGACAACAATCTATTTACTTTACACATTAATAAAACCGTTTCCTGCATGTTTCCACCCCAGACCTGATCAGTGGACACAGATAAATCCAGTTAAGTTGACTTTTCAAAGTTAGAAGTGTGTTTATCATATTTTACATCTAGTAAATGCATGACTGCAATGTCAATCTTAATATGACTATACCATACTACTGGCTTTTTTATGTGAACACTTGTGTGAGAATGCAATGTATTGTCTGATTATAGAGAATATACTACTGCAGTGTTCTATCTTTCTGGTTGAAGGTGCTAAAGATCTTAGAATGTTCATTTTATTTGATAGTTGAAAAGTACACATTTTATTGAGTTGAAGATATTGTTTTGTTCTTCCCTGTAGCCTGCATACTTTTATTCACTCATATCCCCATGCAGCCTGCAGGTCATCAAATGAAGTCCTTGTGATGCTAGCCTCCTCTTGGCAATGAAATTGTCGCTCGCTTCATTTGTGCAGGTCTGCAGAGGGCTGATGAGGAGCTGCACGTTCTCTCTCCCTCTCTAAATTATCACGCCTCGACAGTTGCAACACACATTCAGCACAACCACAATGGGTCTGAATGTAAGATAGGGACACGGTGTGTGTGTGTCTTTGAAGGTTCAATCAATCAAACACAATACTTATTGTCTAGAGGCAATAGAAGAAACTCATTTCGCTCGTTTTTGGAAAGATGAAGCTGGGTTCATTTACATTTGTTGATAAACAATATCTGCATGCTAATGCATCAGTACAGCTCTATCTAACAAAGGGAGAAAAATAAATCTTTATTAATTTGATATAAATAAATCCTCTAATCTAACTCTGGACATGTAATTATATGTATTAATTTTTTTTAAATACAGTCACCCTTGCTACATCACATTTTCATCATCTCAGTGTCATTTTCACTAAATAATAAATGATTGCTGTTGTGTGGAAGTATACCTATTATTAGTAATATTTCAGCACATTTTAAGTATTAATGACATAAATTGAGAATTTGAAGCATAAAAATGGCCAAATGAATAAAAATACAAATATAAGGCATTCAGAAGACATGATATTGTATGTATTTTAACTGCGACTTGTTGTGTGCCTTTAAGAAGCAGAGTCTAGGGAGACGTCAGCTTGCTAGAGTTGAAGGTTTATCTGAGTGTTAGCAGCAAATACGTTTGGCTAGCAGTGTGGAGAGTGTGAGTGACTGGTGTAAGATTTGGTCGACAGCAGCTCCTGTGAGAATGTTCACTGTATATGTGGGTTCTTGGTAATAAAGCAATTGAAATGCATTGTGAGTTTCCCCTTTATCAAAAACACGGCTCTACACTGGTCACTAGGTGTCAGTAAAGTTACACTAATGAGACAATAGCCACCGCAAGAGGTAATACTACTAAGTCAATACTAACGTGTGAGTCTGTTATGTCTTGGTTATGTCTAAGATGTTGTGCTTTATGTTATTATATTTACTATATTGGGTTATACAATGCTAAAAGTGGAAAAAACTGTCAAAAATGGGGTGTTATTTCAAGAAAAGCTCATTTAGATGGTCGTGCATAGGTGTTCTGTGCTCTAAATAAGATAACATTTAATTTAGAAATAAGGAATCCTACTTTGAGGAAACTCAGTAATTGCGGTCAGGTCTAGAGCTAGTTAAAATAAATAGGGGGGGAAATCTCAGTAAAGACCCCACAATATTACAATGGTAAAAACCCATACCCCTCAAAATATTCTGTCATAACATGTGATGAGCTGTACTTATGACATTGATAAAATACTATTCATTTGGTGTTGATTTCAAAGCAAACGAAAACAAACGCTCATTCAGTTTTACTGATTCATCATTGAAATGAAAAGTACCCCACCTGTTGGGGAGCACTTGTTATTGCAGATGCAAATGTCATTCTCCAGAAGAGGATGCGGAATACCCAACGACTACGTTATTAAAAATAACATTTAATATGCAATGATAAGATCCTGAACGTCTTGAGTGCGGGAAACGACGTCCAGTTGAAGTAGAAACGCTGCTGGTCGGTGTGAGAATATGCTGAACTCTTGAGAAGATTGTGTTGGTAGCACATGGTAACAGATTGTAATTAAGGTAGCCGCAACCGGGCACAACCCGGTGTCTTATTGCTCCGGTCCCAAGCCCGGATAAATACAGAGGGTTGTGTCAGGAAGGGCATCCGACGTAAGACTTTGCCAAACCGGAACATGCGAATCAGACAAATGACTTCCATACCGGATCGGACGGGGCCCGGGTTAACAACGCCCGCCACCGGTGCTGTTCACCGACAGGGTGCCGGTGGAAACTGGATTACTGTTGGCCGAAGAAGGAGAGGAAGAGGAATGCTAAGAGTCTAGAACTAAGAGTTGGGACTTTGAATGTTGGAACTATGACAGGAAAAGGTAGAGAATTAGTTGACATGATGCAGAGAAGGAAGGTAGACATATTGTGTGTCCAGGAGACCAGGTGGAATGGTAGCAAGGCTAGAAGCTTAGGAGCAGGGTTCAAGCTGTTCTATCATGGTGTAGATAGGAAGAGAAATGGAGTAGGGGTGATTTTGAAGGAGGAGTTTGCTAGCAACGTCCTGGAGGTAAAAAGAGTGTCAGATAGAGTGATGAGCCTGAAGCTAGAAATCGAAGGTGTGATGTTCAATGTTGTTAGTGGGTATGCTCCACAGGTAGGATGTGAGATGGAGGAGAAAGAGAAATTCTGGTCAGACCTGGATGAAGTGATGCAGAACATCCCTAGAAGTGAGAGAGTTGTCATTGGTGCGGACTTCAATGGGCATGTTGGTGCAGGAAACAGAGATGACGAGGAGGTGATGGGCAAGTTTGGTATCCAGGAGAGGAACGCTGAAGGACAGATGGTGGTCGACTTTGCAAAAAGGATGGAAATGGCTGTAGTGAATACTTTCTTCCAGAAGAGACAGGAACATAGGGTGACCTACAAGAGTGGAGGTAGGAGCACACAGGTAGACTACATCTTGTGTAGAAGGTGTAACCTGAAGGAGGTCAGTGACTGCAAAGCAGTGGTAGGTGAGAGTGTAGCCAGACAGCATAGGATGGTGGTGTGTAGGTTGACTCTAGTGGTGAGAAGGATGAAGAGGGTAAAGGCAGAGCAGAGGACAAAATGGTGGAAGCTGAAAAAGGAGGAGTGTTGCGTGACTTTTAGGAAGGAGTTGAAAAAGGCTATGGGTGGCCAGGAAGTCCTTCCAGATGACTGGACAACTACAGCTACTGTGATCAGGGAGACAGGTAGGAGAGTACTTGGTGTGTCATCTGGAAGGAAAGTAGATAAGGAGACTTGGTGGTGGAATGAGGAGGTGCAGGAGTGTATACAGAGTAAGAGGTTAGCTAAGAAGAAGTGGGACACTGAGAGGACTGAAGAGAGTAGACAGGAGTACAGAGAGATGCAGCGTAAGGTGAAAGTAAAGGTGGCAAAGGCCAAACAAGGGGCTTATGATGACTTGTATGCTAGGTTGGACAGCAAGGAGGGAGAGAAAGATCTATACAGGTTGGCAAGGCAGAGGGACAGAGATGGGAAGGACGTGCAGCAGGTTAGGGTGATGAAGGATAGGGATGGAAGGGTATTGACAGGTGCCAGTAGTGTCATGGGAAGATGGAAAGAGTACTTTGAAGAGTTGATGAATGAGGAAAATGAAAGAGAACAAAGAGTAGAAGAGGTGACTGTTGTGGACCAGGAAGTAGCAAAGATTAGTAAGGAAGAAGTGAGGAGGGCATTGAAGAGGATGAAGAATGGAAAGGCACTCGGTCCTGATGATATACCTGTGGAGGTATGGAAGTGTCTAGGAGAGGTGGCAATAGAGTTCCTGACCGGGTTGTTTAACAAGATCTTAGATAATGAGAAGATGCCTAAGGAATGGAGGAGAAGTGTGCTGGTGCCCATTTTTAAGAACAAGGGAGATGTGCAGAGTTGTGGCAACTACAGAGGAATAAAGCTGATGAGCCATACAATGAAGTTATGGGAAAGAGTAGTTGAAGCTAGACTAAGGGCAAACGTGAGCATTTGTGAGCAGCAGTACGGTTTTATGCCAAAAAAGAGTACAACAGATGCAGTATTTGCTTTGAGGATGTTGATTGAGAAGTACAGGGAAGGTCAGAGGGAGCTGCATTGTGTTTTTGTAGATCTGGAGAAAGCTTATGACAGGGTGCCCAGAGAGGAACTGTGGTATTGTATGAGGAAGTCTGGAGTGGCAGAGAAGTATGTTAGAGCGGTGCAGGACATGTACGAGGACTGTAAGACAGTAGTGAGGTGTGCTGCAGGTGTGACAGAGGAGTTCCGAGTGAAGGTGGGACTCCATCAGGGATCAGCTCTGAGCCCCTTCTTGTTTGCTATGGTGATGGACAGGCTGACGGACGAGGTTAGACAGGAATCTCCATGGACTATGATGTTTGCAGATGACATTGTGATATGTAGTGAGAGCAGGGAACAGGTGGAGGAGAAGCTTGAGGGGTGGAGGTTTGCCCTGGAAAGGAGAGGAATGAAGGTGAGCCGCAGCAAGACGGAGTACATGTGTGTAAATGAGAGGGACCCAAGTGGAAGAGTGAGGTTACAGGGAGAAGAGATAAAGAAGGTGGAGGATTTTAAGTACTTAGGGTCAACAGTCCAGAGCAATGGAGAGTGTGGAAAAGAGGTGAAGAAGCGTGTGCAGGCAGGCTGGAATGGGTGGAGAAAAGTGTCGGGTGTGATGTGTGATAGAAGAGTTTCAGCTAAAATGAAAGGAAAGGTGTACAAAACTGTGGTGAGACCAGCGATGTTGTTTGGTTTAGAGACAGTGCCGCTGAGGAAAAGACAGGAGGCAGAGCTGGAGGTAGCAGAGATGAAGATGCTGAGGTTCTCTTTGGGTGTGACCAGGATGGACAGGATCAGGAATGAGCACATCAGAGGGACAGCACATGTTAGAGGTTTTGGAGATAAAGTCAGAGAGGCCAGACTGAGATGGTTCGGACATGTCCAGAGGAGAGATAGTGAAAATAATTGGTAGAAGGATGCTGAGTTTTGAATTGCCAGGCAGGAGGCCTAGAGGAAGACCAAAGAGGAGGTTTATGGATATAGTGAAAGAGGACATGAAGGATATTTGGCGCAAGAGAAGAGGATACAGAAGACAGAGTTAGATGGAGGCAATTGATTCACTGTGGCGACCCCTAACAGGATAAGCCGAAAGAAAAAGAAGAAGAGGAGAAGTAACAGATTGTAATTACTGCATCAAATATTTGTACTTGACCGAGATTGAGGTTAGTTCAGCTTATACTGCTGCTATGTTACTCATTCATTCATTCATATTGCTGAAAAATATCTACCAACTTATATTTCCTACTAAACTGTTTAAACAACAGTGTCATCAAACGTATAGTCAGTCATTTATTGACAGCCCTGAATTTGTAACACTTACAAGTTACAACTAGGGATATCTGATATGCCATAATTGTCCAATCAATATCTCATATCCTTGAATTAACACATATCTGCTGTGAAGCTAATGGATACAGCATCAGCATTAGCTTCTCAATGTGGCTATAAACAACATTGTACACAAGCAAACGTAGTAAGCAAATATCCGAGAAATATTTGTGATTGGGCATGGCAAAGTGTGTCTCGAGGATCTCCACTAGTTTGGTGAATGCGGCGTCTTGCATGATAGAAAAGGGCTGGTTATCCAGTGCTTGTATTCTTTGTTTACACCACAATGCACAAACTAATGCACAAGCTATGGAATCACAGCAGTAACATAAGAGTGGGCCGCCTCACATTCCATATATCAAGCCACCAAGCTAACTAGTTAGCCTCCAATTTAGTTGCTCTAAACTTAAGAAAGCGCTTCAAACAGATTGGGGAGGAAGAACACAGAAAGAAACCAAAAATGTACCACTTCCACCAGAATGGGAGGATCACTTTTTTTTCCCCACTGTACCATGTTAGACACACCATGGTGGCTGACTCAATGCAGTGTTAATGTAATGCAAGTTAAAGTCTCATCATTGTAACATTACTGACGCCTAGTGACCAAAATACTACATGACTTGTCTTTCAATATTTTTTGACAAATAATAGTCCAGTACGTAAGAGTGATCATTTATTAATTCATTTTTAAAAACGCAATAGACTGAGGGAGCAACGTTCAAACCGCGACGTAAAGAGGGACGACTGTATTCTAATTTAGCTGTCACTTTCGCGGGGTGAAACACGAATGCCTTAATAGTGACCAAAAAGTGGTTCTATTGCAGAGTGAGTACTACAGAGTGCATGCTATAATAAAAAGACACAGAAAGGCACGATCAAAACAGAACTACAGTATATGTGGTATCTTGAATAGCTTGTAATTTCACAAGAGGGCAGTGGTCTCTCGTTATAATACTCTCCATCATTCAATAAATAACAAGAAGTACTGACAAAGTCAGATGGCAGTATTCAGCTTTCTAACAATGCAACACCAGAGGAAAAAAGCAAAGTACTGTGATATGTTTGCACAGATTTGCCAAAAAATGGTGAAATAATCAAGTATTTTCCTAATTACATGCCAAGTATTACATTTGGTCTTTTTCGCAATGAAAACAACAGAGAACCAAAAATGTGTAATACAATTTCCTGTGTGTAACGGATCCGAAAAGAATACCAAGTTGGATCACAAGAATAGTTTGGCAAATACAAAGCATTTTTTATGTTATGTTTCATGTAGGGACATGCATGATAATCAATAACTGCTTTTTAAGAATTCTGCCAATTGTGCGTAACTTGTTGATTCATCTAGTCTTAAAGCAAAATGGGAGTGCATTACTTGGCTGCAAACAGCAGAGGCGCTGTTGATTCCGTCTCAACCAGTTTGTGATGTGAAAAGCAACATGAGGTCATCAATGTGAAGTTGAGCAAGTTCCACGGTGCTGTGACAGAACTCCGAGCAACATTATTCTGCTCATCATGACATTGGGATGTAAACGGGAGTTCAGAACATTCACAGTATGGCTGTACTATCTGGGAATAAGCATTTGACTAAATTTCCTAAGGGTAAAATTAACTACCATGTAAAGTGTTTTTAAAGGGCTGGGACAGATTTGCTCTAAATGTTCTGAACTCTTTTTCCCATAGGACTGTTGTATAGATTAAATAAATTATTCCCAGTGAAGTTAAGTTACAGCTGAATTCCACATTATGTAACATCCCATGACCGCTGTCATGTTGAGCTTCTTTAGACAGCAAAGTAGTTGGAACTGACTCAACTGTGCCTCTGCCAGGTAGCGCTTTCCATTTTGTCTCAGTTGCTATAAAATGCCAGCTGTAAACAATCACAAACAAAATTCTCAACAATTTATTATAATGCCCATCTTTGCACAATTCATTTACCAATGACTGTCAAAATATAAATTAATCTATTAATGACTGTCTTCCAATCTTCCAATAATTGTCCATATAGTCCATCAAAACAATGTAGTCATTCCTAGTTGTGTGTGTGGCGTGCGTGGAAGACTAATTCATAATGCTGGTTTATAGGGGTGAGAATAGAAAATTGTGCAAACTCAAAGGGGAGAAAATACATGACAAGAACAAAGGCATGAAGAAGTATTACTTGATGTAAAAACTGGTCCACAAGTTTCAGAAGAGTAGAAAAAAGCTATGTTTAAATGGCAGCAATTGTGTTTAAAATAAGTTTTCCACATGAATATAATAAAAAACACACTTGTGCGTCATTGCCCTGAGAAATATGTCCCCTCACGTGTATGAGTCTGTAGATGCCTTTTGATTTTATCAGAGCGGCTGAAGCACTTCCCACACACAGGGCAGCTGTATGGCTTCTCCCCCGTGTGGATCCTCATGTGTACTTTGAGATGCGCCATCTGAGTGAATCCCTTCCCACATATCTGGCAACGGAATGGTTTTTCTCCCGTGTGGCTCCGTTGGTGCTCCTGGAGTCGGCCAGAGGAGCTGCAGCACTTCCCGCACACGCCACAGCGGTAAGGTTTCTCCCGCGTGTGCACCAGTACATGCACGTGTAAGTGGCCGACGTGACTAAAGGCTTCCCCACATACCTTGCAGCAGAAGGATGATATCTGGCCCTGGTGAGGGGATTTCTGATGGGGGCAGTCTACAGTGTTGGGTGCTTGGTTGCGCATGTGAGACGCCTGTTCTCTGTTTGCCGCAGGTCCATTTCCTTTACCACCAACCATCTGTCCCCCATTCTCCACCCCAATTATGTCAATGTTGTTCTCATTTGAGCAGTTCGGGTTTACTGGTGCAAGGGGCTGGGCAGTGTTATTAGAGGAAGTGGGACCCCGGTGCGCGCCTCCACTCTCCCCCTTCACGTGCCTTGAGGAGCCGCGGGAGTTTGGATCCCGCTCCCTGTTCTCAACACCTTGACACAGAGGAAGGTTGGACGTGTGAGGGCCCTCCTGTGTGTACTCGTTTACAACACGCTGGGGCGAGAACATGTTTTCTGAAGTACTGCAGGAGCCGTGACCATGAAGCTGGTCATTTCCTTGGTTGGCCTGGACATCTTGCTTATCCTTAATGTGGATTGGAATGCGTTCTTCATGCCCCATACTGGGACTCCACTCACGCCGGGGATGCTCGGCATCCTCCTCTTCCAGTGTCAGTGCCATTGATGGACGGTCTGATAATGAAACAAGACAGACGCCCTCGTTGAGCAAACTTTACACCATTGTGAATAGAATAGAATGATAACACAACCAGACAGACGCTCCATTTTACCTTGTATTGAAGCTACAGACTTTAAACTTTATGAACAATATGTTCACTGTAATTTTGTAATTGTGTTGTCACATTTATTGGTCATTTGTATGCGCTTTTAGTGCAGGAAGCAAAAGTAAATAGGCAAAAGTCCTACACAGGCCTGATATTTCACTCATGTTACAGTCAGCTTTCTTGGGGCGGACAACATTTTTTTGGAATACGACGCATTATTTGTTGTGTACTTAATACATTGTACCTGGACTTGAATGAGTAATTGAACTTATAAATTTTAAATGTCCATCCTGTTAAAACGGTTCATTACCAGCTACTCAACAGCTTTATGGTAACCCAACCAACCAAGGCACGATAAACCATTTTTATGATAAAATATAAAGGTAAACACAAAGGTACCGTACTACTTACTGCTTGTGTTGTATTGTTCTTACATTTGAATTTAGTAAAGCGTGGTTAGCTTATTTTCACACACATGTTGAGAATGTTAAACCGCGCCAAACCATATTGCCTGTACAATTAAAATGGTGGTGACAGCTTGACGTTGGAACGGATTATTCCCAATTGCAGATAGTTACTTTCCACCAAAGAGATACAACATGGAAACGTCTGAGTCAGAACACGTAAAATAGATGCCATTAGGACATACTGCTTTGGAAAATGCAAAATGAAGACTTCCAAAGGTCGTAGTAGCAAATACGCCAATAGCGTTATAAAGTTGGGGACCGCGTGTTAAAATGTATTTATTCAAATATTAAGTTTACCATTTAAATGACGCCAATATAGCAAATGTGCTAACAAACAAAGGTTGCTAATACGCTAGCAGCATAACAATAACAGTTGCTGCTAGCTGGTAGCTATTGTTGACTCGGAGTGCTCCTTTACGTGTTTGAATGTTTGGACACACAGTACACACATACAATTTATCATTTTGCTGGAAAAGATAGAAGTCAGGTTATTCCAACGTTCGTTTAGCGTGAGCTAACCTGGCCATATTTCAATACCAGCATCCCGCAGTCTGCGCCGCAGATGGTCGTTCTCTCGCTCTCTGATAGCTATTTCCTCTTGGTACTCCAGAATTGTGTCCTCCACGGACTTGTAGATCTCCTGTGCGGCGAGCATGAGCCGCTCGGTCAAGAAGACGTTTAAAAACTGCAGCTTGGTCATGGCGCTACCTGGAGCTTTCTCGCTTTCCACCAAAATGGACCAAAAAGGATGCGCTACTCGGTCACGTGACAGGGGCTAAATCTTTGTCTTTCGCTGTGTTGTGTTGCATTCTGTGTACAAAAAAATAAAGGAAGCTGGCAACAAAATGCAACAACTGCTAATAGAAATGACTTTCTTACTTGAATTTACCAAATACAACCTTATAGTTTCAACACAATAAGTCAAGCAACTCGTGATAATACAAATAGCAATACATTCTCAATATAGAATAAACTGAACCTGGTTCTCTGCTGCCTGCTATTACTTTTCTGGGTGAATTATTGCAATAAACCTCCCAGTCAACAGGTGGCGGCATGTAATTCCGTAAGGGTCTGCTTGAAGCGGAAATGACGACACTTGTTCGCTCCTCCACGTGCTGGCGTTGCACAGTCACATTCGAACCATCGGCCGTCCAAGATGAAACGACCGAGTAAGTAAATAGTATTGTAATGTTAAGTATATAAAACGTTTGCCTGTATGTTATGTAAACATGTACATTTAAACGCCGCCTACAACATCTATTTCTCCTGTCACCAGAGCTAAAGAAAGCGAGCAAGCGAATGTCATGTTCCAAACGGTATAAAATCCAAAAGAAGGTAAGCAGACGGTTATTGCACTAAAAATACACAACATAAAAGTGTCATTGCACCTTTTACATTGACTCCTGTTTTCTAGGTCAGAGAGCACAACAGAAAGCTTAAAAAACAGGCGAAGAAAAAGGGGATAAAGAAACCATCGCAGAAAGATCCAGGAGTTCCCAGTAGTGCTCCTTTTAGGGAGGAAGTCCTGCGGGAGGCTGAACAGAGGAGACTGCAGGTCATACACTCTTAACCCCAACTTTTCAGGAATTTATTTACCCGAGTCAAATAATTCTGGGTAATCGGGATGGTTTGCATTTTCACATCACTCAAGGGAGCCAGTAAGGGTGCGTTCACTCGTTTTTTGGCCGGTTAAAACAGAGTGTAGTCCATTTGCTCTGCTAGTATGGCTTGTTTGGTCAAGTGTGAGCACAGTCCAGGACCAGAGAGAGAGATCGGTGTTGGTCCACCTGCCGACAGAGTCCTGAGTCAGGAAAGGGTGAACGCTGATGGCTCCAACAGACCAAAAATGAATATATCATCAAATGTATTAGTAACCCAACAGAAAGCCGAGTGAAAAGGCATCATAAGAGTTAAATGTAAACACAGAAGTGTAAATACATTAGTTTAATATATCTGTTTTTCATAATAAAGGGGTTATGCTGCTCATTACAGTTTGGTCTCCATACAGCACATCTCAAAGAACCTTTTTGACATCTTTCATGATTTCTATCCCCTTCATCACATCTTAGCTGGTAAAAAAAAAAAAAAAGGTTTTGGATGCATCATTGTACAATGTGCACATCACATACGCCATCTAATTGACGTGCAACTTTGTTAGAGCTGCAACGGTTTATCGATTATTAATCGGTTATCCAAATAATGGACAACTCTTTTGGTAATTGATTAATCGTTTCATTTCAAAATGTACCATACATATCCTGAAACCACTGCAGAGATGTGTGCGTAGAGCATGTAAAAGCATTCCTACGCAAAGTAAATCCCATACTTGTGCTCTACATTAATTCTTACCACGAGTACACACAGAACCTACAGGTTCAACAGTGAACCTGTCTGGCGCAGGCCATATCATCTTGCTACGTGCATCACAAACAAGTCTCCCCCTCCCACCCTGAGCAGACGAACCAATGCAAAACGCACAGCCTGCCCCTAACATTTATTTATTTTTTATTATTGGTGTTGGTATTCTTATTCTTATTTATTGGTGATGCACATTGAAGCAGTCTGTCAGGGACTTGTTGATTTGCAATCAAATGTTTGTGGTTTGATGGTTTATTCTTCACTACTTCAATTTTGGTGACTGAGAACTTCCTCTTCCTTGTCCTCTTTGCTGATTTTTGGAGGGGAAAAAGTCAATTCATACATTCTTAAAGGGATTATTACAAAGAGGGGAAAATATATATATATATATATATTTTTATCCGATTAAATCGGAAAAATAATTGACTGATTAATGAATTATGGAAAATAATCGTTAGTTGCAGCCCCGGTGCATATCATTAACTAAAAAGCATTATTTGGTCTGCTGATTAAAATAACATTTAAAAAAGTGTAAATGCAAACCAAACCGCACTAGTGTGTCCAACTAACCTATTAATTTTTAATCCAGGTGAGCATGCTCTTTAAATAAAATTAAAAACAAGACATTTGCACACGCAAAAAAGTGCCTTGAGATTTCCAAAGAAAATCCCAGATAACTGAGTTGAAGTTCCTGTAGTAGAAAACATGCTACATCTATCAGGACAATGTAGGAGAAGTCGCCATCCCAGCTTAGTCGGATAAATGAGTTTTTTCACCAAGAATTTCATCTCAGATTGAAGAGGAAAAAGCGAGAAACAAACAAGCCATTAAAGAGGCACGAGCTCAAAAGAGGAAAAAGGAAAAAGAGCCTGCAAGTAAAGAAACGGAACCCAAAGCCAAGAAAGCACATCAGGTAAGAAAACCTTAGGAGAAATATTGAATCGGTAATTACATCACTGTTCATGTTTGTTGTGATGACTTTACAGGAGGAAAAACGTCCAGATAAAAACTCTAAAACGTTTCTTTGTAGTCAACTAAACAGGGTAAGAACAAAGTGAGAACTTTCAATGTTTACCTCACTCATCTAATGGACTTCCTCTTTTCAGGTGATTGATGCAGCGGATGTAATAATAGAGGTTCTGGATGCTCGTGATCCACTGGGATGGAGATGTCCACAGCTGGAGGAGGCAGTTTTGCAGAGGGCTGGCAACAAGAAATTGCTTCTTGTTTTAACAAAAATAGGTGAATAATGTTATAATGTGAATACATGTCATTTCTCAGTTGAAATCTGATTTTTATTTTTATTTTTTACATTTTTTTGTTATAGACTTGGTACCAAAAGCAAATGTGGAACGGTGGATTCAGAGATTACAGCACGAGTTTCCAGTCGTTGCCTTTAAAGCATCAGTACAAATTTCACACAAAATGGTAGGAGGTTAATGCAATACTAATTCAATTAAAGTTATATTGCTTAAGTCTGATATAAGCAGTAGTATTACTACAACTATTGGTTTAAGCTCAAACTACTAAAGACAATATAAAAAAAATGAATGCAAGCCACTCCACCCACACGCACTTTGGAACAGATGTGGCAACAAGTTGAACCCACACCGCAGCAGTCTTTACTTCCATAAACACACGGAAAGGTGAGCCATGTCCAGCCACATTGCATTCACATTACAAGTTCAAATTTGTTTGGTAATGTGAACTACCACATAAAAAATCGGATTTTAAGATAAAAATCCGAATTGGGAATCCTACCGTGCAGTGTCAACGTAGCTAGAGACTACAGACTGTATGGAAGTGACATTTTTTAAGTAAATGGTTTTAAAATAAGACTTTTCACATAAATGTGCATAAACAAAGAAAATTCTGAATAGGTAGTGCCATTTGATTTGTGACGGTCTAAATTAATGTATGGTAAACACTGGCTATACAGTATGTATAAATTATATTTTAAATGCTTTTTAAATATTAAAGCGTTTGTCTAATTGCTAGTTGTGACTGAGAATGTCATTTTGCGTCTGTGTACGGCTTTTAGATTTATTTTAAAAAAAATATCAGTTTAAAAATGTCATTGCACAAAGTTACCAGTGTATTATGCATTTATTTCCATGGAGGTCTGAGAAGGTTAATCAGCTTGTGTGGTGCTGTTATTAACTGGTTACAACCTCCAACAATAACAGACAATCCACTCCATGAATAGGCTCTGATGATGCATGCCGAGCTTGATCTTGAGTGTTTGTGAACATGCCTTGACTAGTGTTGTACAGTAGTACTCCGTGGTTGTATATATGCGTTTATTTTGTCTTTTGTGGTCCTGAATTGATGAGCAGGGAAAGAAGAAGAGCAGGGGCACAGCCTCCAACGAAATCTTGAATCGGCCCAGAGGAGGCACCTGTTTTGGAAACACGGTTCTCACTGAGGTCCTTACAAGATACGCTGCCAACAAGCAGGGGGATTCAACTCTTAGAGTTGGCATTGTCGGTAAGGACTGTCACGGCAATCATCCTCATATCTCATACTTAACTTGTTATATTCTTTAGGTGAAATTGTTACTAAATTGAATATAGGAAAAGGGTTGCCAACTGCTTTTGAAGAATATCTGAAATTAGTAATGTTAAATGCGTGTTGACATAACATTGTTTCCATCCAGGCTTTCCCAATGTTGGAAAGAGCAGCTTGATCAACTCTTTGAAGGAAAGTCCTGTGTGCATGGCTGGTGTGAAAAGAGGCATCACAAAGTGAGTTACTGTGTGTTTTCTGTAATACATTACATTTTCATCTGTAACTCTTCAATGTGTTTAATGTTTTTTTCCAGGTCCATGCAGGAGGTGCACATCTTGAATAATGTGAGTCTTCTAGACAGTCCAGGAATCCTGGCGTGTCCATCTAATCCTGCAGCTTCCTTGGCCCTGAGGAGCCTGCAGGTGGAGGAGGGTGAGAAGAGGGTGCAAGAGGCTGCCAGTACACTGCTCAAACAGTGTAACAGGACTCAGGTATTGTCCATTGCAATGAGATGAGTGTCATCCTTTTGTCATGAAGTCATTACAGACTATTTGTTGTTGTTTCAGGTCATTCTCCAGTACAATGTTGCTGACTACAGGAATCCTGCCGAGTTTTTATGTTTGTTAGCCAAAAAGCGAGGATTTCTGCATAAAGAGGGCACCCCAAACTTGGCACAGGCTGGTTCAATGTTTCTTGACGATTGGACAGGGTGAGCGTTTTTTCACAGTGATCCGAATGACAAATGGCCAGCCACTGTGTATTTGTGATAAAATGAGGACAAAATAGCTTTCACAGATTTCATAATGAAGACTGTTAATCCAACTCTGATCCAAACACTGCTATGCACAAAGTTGTTACGTGAGAGTCAAGGGAGTGCAAACTGAATGTGTCCATGTTTTGGGGTTTTCCCAGAGCCAAACTGAGTTACCACTGCAAGGCACTTGACAAGAAAAACCTCCCTAACTACATGACCGACACCGTGGTCACTGAGATGTGGAACGGCCTGGATCGTAACCAGCTGAAAACAGGCAACGAGAAGACTCTGAGAAGTAGGTGCCTTTACGCTTGGATCAGCTATGATGTGAGGTACTAAGGCTGACATTCTTAAAATACCTCATGATACAATATGCATCCATCCATCCTCATTGCAGTATTTGGCGTACGATAATATCGCGATCGGGTAAAACAAAACCAAAAAAATTTATTTCATAGTTTATATTTTGCATCCTTGCACTGAGTGAGGTTCTAGCTTACGTGTGACACTGAGGACAAGCAATATAGAAAATTGATATTTTGGAGTATTGTTTAACAAGAGCAATGGTGCAAAAACAGTACTACGTAACTGTAAACTGGATAGGTATTTTACAAGTCTGGCAAATGGTGAGACTACTCAGAAAACAGAACAGAATCTCCTGTTTCTCAAGTAGATTTTTCTTAAGTAGAAGCATAACATAAAATTATGTCTGTTGTAGTGACATAATAAGTGTAAAGTGACAGACAATGAGCACAATATTGGCGGGCAACGTAAACACGTCTCGATTGAATGACACGTTTAGCATTTCAATTGAGAAATCAACATTTCTCTTACTAGGCAGTTTTCTCTGCAAGCGTGGTGATGAACCAGGTGGGTTTGTCATGCCGCCCATGTGTTGTATGCTGACTTTTTTAGCATCATTGCCATAATGCTGCGTTTTGTATTCTCTTCTGCTTTTCTTCTTCTGTGACAAATTGTCTTTTGCTCCTCCTGGATGACATGTAAAATGGCAGCTCACTGAGGAGGAACGATAGACATTTGAAGCGGGTTTTAATTAAAAAAAAAACATTTTTAAACGATACACCGCAAGAGCGTATCAATAATCCATCATAGGATCAAGTATATCTATTTCATCACACGCCTATGATGTACTTCTAATTTTGTCACCACTTCTTGCACTGTTCTTTCCTAGGTGTAAAATCCCCCAACCAGGCCAGCAGTATCAGCTTCACGTCCACAGGTCCCACTGCCGGCCTGCTGGTGGTCAGTGACATCCCTGAACAAGAACAAAGACCCACAGAGAAGGAACCACAGAAGAATGATGTAGAGGTACAAACTTATTGATGGTTAAATGCTTCAGTTACTCCAGTTTGGAAGTGAGGACAAAAATGCAGGTCTTGATTCACTAATGAAGACTTTAATCCAACTCTGATCCTGCTGGTTACAAACCTCTACTGTAGTTTTAAAGAAGTATTGGCTTCTTTGCATGTTTAACTTAAATGTTTTCCTTACAGCATAAAGAAACAGCTAAGGCAAATACAGATGAACCAGAAAAAGTGGCATCCCAAGGTACGTTTATGATTTCTTCCATTTCCTTATCACCCACATGAACACACTCACTGACTTATCTTTGTAGAAAAAACTAAGCATGTCCACTTCAAGTCGGTGCCCATTGACATCAGCCTCACTGCAGGAGCAACAGATGATGCCTATGACTTCAACACCGACTTCATATAATTGTAAAGTGGTGGCAGTGTTCACTGTGTATCTGGGTGAATTGGTATATTTGTGTATTTGCTAAAAATAAAGATTTCTCACCCGTGTCCTGCATAACATGAGAAGTTTAAATCTGTATCTCTGTGTATGCAAATTTTGTATGTACGCAACCAATGTAATACACCAGCGTTCCAAATTGAAATGTGGCATGTTTTAATGCCTGATTGCTTAACATATACACTTGTGAAATGATCTTGATCACCGAGAAGTCATTTAAGAGTAATATGAAAGATTTATTTCATGTACAATATAAAAAGACACCAGAACACCAAAATGGAATTAAATATAATACTGTATTCCATTTGTGCATGTGTTTGCTTAGTGGTTTGCATACAGGTCAATGAAAACCACATTGTAATGGTTGGTTTAAAATGCAGTTGAAAAATTCAATTTTTGTCAAATGTTTTTAAACTTGAGTGATCTGGTAGAGATGACATTTAGAAAAAACACTGTACAATAAAATTTCCATTGGAAGTAGTAAACCTGGCATTTATGTGACTTGACAGCTAATTGGATTGCTAGGAAGGGAAACATTCGTCCCGGTCGCGGAACACTGGACCAGCTCTACACCCTTGTAAGGGTACTCGAGGGTATGTGGGAGTTTGCCCAACCAGTCTACATGTGCTTTGTAGACCTGGAAAAGGCATTCGACCGTGTCCATCGTGGTGTCCTGTGGGGGGTGCTCCGGGAGTACGGGATTGGTGGCCCGCTACTACGTGCCATTCGGTCCTTGTACAATCGAAGCAGGAGCCTGGTTCGCATTGCCAGCAGTAAGTCGAGCTTGTTTCCGGTGAACGTTGGCCTCCGCCAAGGCTGCCCTTTGTCACCGATTCTGTTCATAATCTTCATGGACAGAATTTCTAGGCGCAGTCAAGGTGTTGAGGGAGTCCAGCTTGGTGACCTTAGGATCTCGTCTCTGCTATTTGCAGACGATGTGGTCCTTATGGCCTCATCAGGCTGTGACCTTCAGCGTTTACTGGAGCGGTTTGCAGCTGAGTGTGAAGCTTCTGGGATGAGACTCAGCACCTCCAAATCCGAGGCCATGGTTCTCAGTCGGAAACGGGTGGACTGTACCCTCCGGGTTGGGAGTGAGGTCTTGCCTCAGGTGGAGGAGTTCAAGTATCTCGGGTTCTTGTTCACGAGTGAGGGAAGGTTGGAGCGTGAGATCGACAGACGGATCGGTGCAGCGTCTGCAGTAATGCGGTCGCTGTACCGGACCGTCGTGGTGAAGAGAGAGCTGAGCCGGAAGGCAAAGCTCTCTGTTTACCGATCGATCTACGTTCCCACCCTCACCTATGGTCATGAGTTATGGGTCATGACCGAAAGAATGAGATCGCGGATACAAGCGGCGGAAATGAGTTTCCTTCGTAGGGTGGCTGGACTCACCCTAAGAGATAGGGTGAGGAGCTCGGCCATCCGGGAGGAGCTCAGAGTAGAGCCGCTGCTCCTTCACATCGAGAGGAGCCAGTTGAGGTGGCTCGGGCATCTAGTCCGGATGCCTCCCGGGCGCCTCCCTGGTGAGGTGTTTCGGGCATGCCCGGTCGGGAGAAGGCCCCCGGGAAGACCTAGGACACGCTGGAGGGACTATGTCTCACAGCTGGCCTGGGAACGCCTTGGTGTCCTCCCGATGGAGCTGGAAGAGGTCGCTGGGGACCGGGAAGTCTGGACTTCCCTACTGAAGCTGCTGCCCCCGCGACCCGAACCCGGACCCGGATAAGCGGTGGAAAATGGATGGATGGAAGGGAAACATGTTGCTTGAGTATAAGACAAGCTTAATGTCAGAGTACTGTAAACATTTTAACTCATGTCATTTGGTATACAGAGTATATATTATTGGTTGTAACAGACATCTGCATATTATCGGGGTATTTTACCTATAGACGTATGATTTATATGAATTATGACAAAACGTGCAGGTCCTCAATGCTGGAAGATTGGAGGATGCTTATTTCATATTAATTATTACATTGGGCCTTGAGTTTTTTTTGAGGCAGTGATTGGTGTATTACTTTTAAAAGCTTGACATAAGGTATGGTTGTTTCTATTGACAGTCATTCATTCATTCATTTTTCTATACCGCTTATCCTCATTAGGGTCGCGGGTATGCTGGAGCCCATCCCTGCTGACTTTGGGCGAGAGGCGGGGTACACCTGGACTAGTCGCCAGTCAATCGCAGGGCACATATAGACATACAACCATTTACACTCACATTCATACCTATGGACAATTTTTAATTTTGTTAATACTAAAGCAGCTGTAATTTGAGGGTACTGTCAAACAACTATAGTGTGTGTTTGAACTCTAGAGGATGATGGATCTCAAAGAGGAGTGGTCTTAGCTTCGGTACGTATGTTCCTGAGACAATCAGAGAGGCGTGTCTGTGCTGGGTTGCCTTGGCTGCTCACATATTCACTCTCCGGATTGGATGAAACTTGCCAGTGGGGTCTGGAATGAACCACTTGTCCCACACATCAGTGAAGGAGGACCCCCTTCCCCAGGGCTTATAGTGTCCATTCCAGTGAAGGAGTTTAGCAGCTTTTACAAACTGTGGCGAGTAGCGGTTTCCAGCTCCTGTAGTGCCTGTAAAATATTGTCTTTATTAATGCCGAGTGTAAAAACGAGTGTAATTCTGGCTGCAACCAGCAACGGCACTGTTTGCAGTCATTTCTCAGGCATATACTACTTACCGAGGTGCCTGATGTGCCACATAGGGTCAACTGCAGAGTGACGCTTATAAAAAACTATGAGGAGTGGAGGCGTGGTAATGCTCTCTGCCAATGTTTTACTGTACAGATTGTCTCTAGGGGAAAATAAAAGAATGCAACCATTTGTCAGGGACTTGAGATAGCTTCACTTGTGTGGAGGTAAAGAGGAAATTACTGACTGTGTGTTGAGCGCCATCCAGTTCTCCAGCTGACCGGTGATGTTGGAGTTCTTCCACTCGGTCAAGTTGGCTACGATGACTCCCGGGTTGAATGAACATGTGTTGGCCCTCATCCCGAGCTTTTTAATGGCCGCTTTCTTAAAGTTCAGGAAACCTATATAGTTATTCTACATCAAAACAACAGTTTTTTTTAAGATTAAAAGGCATTCCGCATTCAAAATCTTGCATACTACAACACATGTTTCCACCAAGCACTAAGTTCAATTTTGCTCACGGTTACAACATATAGTTGTAAAAAGAAGTGAATCACTGTAAATGAAAAATGCGTACACACCATTAATTGTGACACAAACACCACGAAAAACATGGTGCATGTGCCTGAGCAGGGAGTTTCTTCACATTAACTTAAACTGTGCGGTGTTTATTCCATTTCTCTTCCTTAGATGGAAACTTTTTATGTCATTTCAGTCATTGTACTGAGCCAACAGGACTGGGGGCACATAGGTAACTGCTACATTGCAATCAGAAAAAATCCAGAAAAAATGCACTTTCATGCTTCATTTTATAAATATAATAATAATAATAAAGGAGAATTTTGGGAGAAAAAAGTTGCTCTCTTTACATGGGGGAAAAAAAAAACAAGCCAAACCGTAGCCCAAATTCGAAAGTACAGACTGTACCGTGAGTCACATTCCTCTGTATTAGTATCAACATTTCTGCTTTTTTTCATCACATAGAGTGTGGAAAAGAGGTGAAGAAGCGTGTGCAGGCAGGCTGGAATGTGTGGAGAAAAGTGTCGGGTGTGATGTGTGATAGAAGGGTTTTAGCTAAAATGAAAGAAAAGGTGTACAAAACTTTGGTGAGACCAGCCATGTTGTTTGGTTTAGAGACAGTGCCGCTGAGGAAAAGACAGGAGGCAGAGCTAGAAGTAGCAGAGATGAAGATGCTGAGGTTCTCTTTGGGTGTGACCAGGATGGACAGGATCAGGAATGAGCACATCAGAGGGACAGCACATGTTAGAGGTTTTGGAGATAAAGTCAGAGAGGCCAGACTGAGATGGTTCGGACATGTCCAGAGGAGAGATAGTGAATATGTTGGTAGAAGGATGCTGAGTTTTAAATTGCCAGGCAGGAGGCCTAGAAGAAGACCAAAGAGGAGGTTTATGGATGTAGTGAAAGAGGACATGAAGGTAGTTGGCGCAAGAGAAGACGGATACAGAAGACAGAGTTAGATGGAGGCAATTGATTCGCTGTGGCGACCCCTGAAGGGATAAGCCGAAAGAAAAAGAAGAAGATAGTGCCTTTTGCTGACTTTTATTGTCCAATTTTATTTCTACAGTGTGCAGCGGGCCAGTAAAAAACAAATCGTAACACGCAAATGTCCCCCAAGTCAAGCTTTGGATACCACTGCTTCTATGGCACTTAGTGAGGGTTGAGCATTGTGACGTGTGATACAGTAGAGTTTCAGCTAAAATGAAAGGAAAGGTGTACAAAACTGTGGTGAGACCAGCGCGATATTGTTTAATTTAGAGACAGTACCACTGAGGAGAAGACAGGAGGCAGAGCTGGATGTAGCAGAGATGAAGATGCTGAGGTTCTCTTTGGGTGTGACCAGGATGGACAGGATCAGGAATGAGCACATCAGAGGGACAGCACATGTTAAAGGGTTTGGAGATAAAGTCAGAGAGGCCAGATTGAGATGGTTCGGACATGTCCGGAGGAGAAATAGTGACTATATTGGTAGAAGGATGCTGAACTTTGAACTGCCAGGCAGAGGCGTAGCGTAAGACCAAAGAGGAGATTTATAGATGTAGTGAAAGAAGACATGAAGGTAGTTGGTGCGAGAGAAGAGGATGCAGAAGACAGGGTTAGATGGAGGCAAGCTGTGGCAACCCCTGAAGGGAAAAGCCAAACAAAAAAGAAGAAGTGAGGGTTGAGCATAAGGAAACAGCCATCTATCAATTTTCTATACCGCTTATCCTCATTAGGGTCGTGGGCATAAGGAAACAAACTACCATAATTAAAGAATGGAGTGTTATTGAAGCAGAAAGTAATTGTTGTGTTACAGCAGTCAGTTTTATTGCAAATGTTGATCCGAAATCAGAGGACTAGGCATTCATTCTCTGAACGAGTCACAGCAAGCCTGAACTCAAAAATGAAACGGGAAAAATATAACAAAATACATGTATGTACACAGAGCGGGGTCCAAATGCGTGCTAGCTACAATAAATGCACACATGTTAGCAGGTCGGTATTTGATATCCTTTACGAATGTGTTCCAAATACAGAATATGATGGACAGTGCCAAAGTGAACTTAGTGGGGGGAAAAAGGCAAAACCAGCATTTTTTGTAATTCTCGGCTCATGCATAATGATGTTGGTTACATTTATTGTATGTACTGTAAGAGGTTGCCACCTGATTTCCCGCCCCTCGAACAATACCCTTAGCGGAAGCTGAATCACAGTCATCAGAGAAGGCTGCTGCATGTCCAGATTTTAAAGTGGTTTCATAAAGATCTTTAATATCCCCTGGAATCAAAAAGAAAGTGAGATTTGTTGGTAGAAAATATGGAATAGGTTAATTCTGTTGCATCTTACTTTGCACAATAATATCATCGTCCAAATAGATGGCTTTCTCTGCCTCAGGGAGGTATGTAGGCAAATAATACCTGGCAAAGGTCAGCTAAAAAAAGTGCACATAAGCAAAGTTTGCAAGAAAACATAAGGCCAACATGGATAACTGGATAAATACTCAGTAGGTGTCTCACCAGTTTTGTTGTATCCACCAGCTGAGAATTTGTAGGTATCCTCCCATTGAGCAGCTCAGGCTTGAAGAGAACAATCTTGTATTTAATATTTTTTAGTTTAGGAACACTCAGCCACACCCTGGTGATAAACAAGCCACTATTAAAACGTATCCATTCTTATGTGCACTGGTTAAACGTTGCAAGACAATCATTCATATATAACTTTTGAGCTACAACATTCCACAAGTTGCAAATCATTACATACACTCGCAGAATGCAATGTGATCCAATAGAAGAGATGTATGTATAACTTTGCCGTTACTATGCTAATAATTGCCTTTCTGATGAACTTGTTCAGGTATGAGTATGAATTTAGAGTAACATGTTTATCATTGTAGTTTGCAGTGATGGCCTACACAGCATCATACAGAGCTTTGTTTGCAAGTTAACAACCACAGATCAGTACGATGAAAAGAAGTTCTATCGCAATATAGTCGTCCTTTATTTATAACGGTTTATTGGGTCTAGACACCGCTGTGATAAATACATTTCCACGATATGGGATTAAATGTGAATAAATTGAATATTTTAATAGAGCACAAAAAACATGTTTTTGACTTTCTAAATATTGTTTTAACATTATTAGAGCCCTGTAAGCATGAAATAACACCCCTATAGTCACAATTATACTTCTATTATTCATTGTTTATACCGGATTGCACTATTATGAACTACTATGCTACAGGGTCTCTAGACAGCCGGTAGCTAGCACACTGGCGAGCTAACCAGTCAGCCTTGAATTGATTTCTTCCACACTTTGAGAAAGGTTTTCAAACAGAGTAGGTAAGGAGGACAAAGTAAGAAATCACAAACCTACCACTTCCACATGGGATGGGAGGAAAAACGTTTTCACTCTGGCATGATGGATGGCAACATCAAGGGCAAGGTAGGGTAATATTATAAAGATGGATGTCTCATCCATGTAACATTACTGTACCTCTGTGGCCAAAATACTACCAATCACTAGCATTTCAATATGTTTGACTAATAATAAACCATAGTTTACCACCAAACGGTGACCATTAGTTAACTAATTTCTGAAAAAACACGATAGAGCCAGGGAGTGATTTGAACCGCAATATTGTAAGGGACGAATGTAATGATTAAATATACACTTGCAAGTCTTTACAACGACAGCCATTGTGATTCGCATTTGATTGTACAAATGTCCATGCCTTACTGCCTTACTTCAAGTGATCCACTGTGTCATTGAGGGTCACAATGGTGAAGACAACATTGGATTGAGTGTTCTGGTAGATGCTGTTCATGGCAGCAACAGCAGCACCAAGCCTCTCCTCGGCTGCACTGATGACAACGGGAATCTCGTCCCCTGTTCTCTCCACATCGACTCGCAAGTCTGGAGATAATTCAGCCTCAAAGGGAAGAACGGCCCGAGTATCTGCAAGAGAGCACGCGAAGATGTTCAATTGTGGAGCATTCAAGTTGTCTAGTAACGTGCGCATTGTACCAGCACCTACGTGTGATTTCTTTGTGTAAAAAGTAGCTGAGGTTAAGGAGATTACGTTGTATTATGACCAGGAAAGCCACACCAAGTAGCACAAAGATGACCACGTTCACTGGAGACACAACCAAGCTTAGGTTAAATAAAAAAAAACATTATTATTGGATGCGAAGAAGACTTGACGTACCTTTCTTCATTGCTTCGTCTACTCAATAGCACAGTCCTTCCATACACTGACACGCCACGTTATCCAGTTTATCAGTAGTGCTAAGATACGGCACTGCTGCAAAACAGCAAAAAAATAATAATTCAAATGTTAGCACATTTAACCGTCCGACTACAAGTTAACTATATAATAAACGTAGATTAAACACGTAATACATATGGACAAAACTGCCAACTCAACATCAACAATAACACTCGCCTGTCAAAACAGTCCTCCACGGCGTGCCTGATGAGAAGTTAACACAGTACTAGATTACTTTCTACTTGAACAAAGATGAAAGAAAACATGTTGCTTTAGAATAAACACATTGTATAATACGGGTTATATATATATATTTAATTATGAAAATTTCTTAAAGGAGACAAGATTTTTAGTCTGGCAAATAATTAAGCTGTCCGTACATATCATCATTACGAAGCGGCGCTTTCAGCGTTACTGCGGCAACAAATATAAATATGCTCACTTTCGACTTTTTACATTTAGTGGTTTATTTGTGTTTACATATTCATTTATGTAAACACAAAGTGTATAAAATAGCATCCTAAACTGGTTATATGGAATGTGACAGTATTTGGTGATCAACAAAAAATATATATTTCCCTCCTTACTCAACGCGTTGGTGGTATAGTGGTAAGCATAGCTGCCTTCCAAGCAGTTGACCCGGGTTCGATTCCCGGCCAACGCATTCATTTTTCTTTGTTGCACTTAAAAAAGTAAAAGTATCTTGCCACCGTATGATTTTACGATCAGTTCAGGTTGTATCCCATTTCTCACCCGAAGTCAGCTGGGATAGGCTCCAGCATACTCCAGCGAGGACAGGATGAGTTGCATGATTTTATATACTATATACTGATTTGTTTACTTATACATTAGAAAATGACTGACACAAATGTCATGGTGAATCAGCTAAATATGTAAAAAATATTTAAATTCGAGTCTTAAAACTGGAGCTGAAAGTCAGTTCTGAAAAAATGAATTGCATATTTCGATGGACTTTTAACCGTTCGTTGTTTAACCAACAGCATTTGCAACTTGCAACGTAAAAACGTCATTAAACAGCCGCGCATCAAAGAGGTCTTTAGGTCTGCAAGTTAAAACACATAAGAATTTAAAAGTGTAACACCCAAAAAAGCTACTTGTGGCCCATCCTGTTAATGTAAAATGTCTAAGTGTTAAAAGGAATCCTACTTTTGGCCCACCCTGTTAAATATTTAATCTTTTTTTTATTTATTAAAGCGTCTCGGTCCACACCCCGTACCAGAAGGTGGCGGTAATGTACACTCATACATTGAATGCCAACCGCAAATAAAAGGATGGAGAAAAAGAAGAGGTTTTTTTATGTGACGTATGGTTCTTACCGGAAGTCAAATCGGTTGGGTTGTCGTGTCTCAAAGAGAGGGTCTGAAGATGCTGTCCATATTTAAGTCCGTTCCCACGCATATGGTAAATATATTTATGTTGTTTCAGGTTTGCTATCGTACCGCGTCCCAAATGTGCGCTGCCATAGCATGTGTACGATCGCTAAACTCGTGACGTTGCTAGCCGTCGCTGCTAAAATCAACTACATCACAGCTTTTTCTTTGAACGCGTTCCGTGGAAACGAACCTAGTAGTAGAAGTAGCTTTTAGCAGTTACTTTCTTTCCCTACTGTACCGCTTATGTGAAATACTTGTATGGGTTTTTAAATAAACCTAAAATGCTGATTTCTGTGATTTGTTACAGGATTATAAAGGCCAGAAATTGGCGGAACAGATTTTCCAAGGAATAATTCTCATCTCTGCGGTAAATTTACACATACATTACCACTATTTGTTGTTTCACCTTTCATATGATCTACCTGATCCTGCCTCTGCAGGTGATTGGATTTGTCTATGGTCTTATCATTCAACAATTTGGGTGGACTGTATACATAGTCCTGGCTGGATTTGTTATTTCGTGCATTGTAAGTTTATCTGGCTATTTTCTAAATACATTACAGTACTGTATGTACATCCAATATAATCTAAATGTCCTCCTGCTATTTTAAGATGACTCTGCCCCCGTGGCCAATGTACAGAAGGAATCCACTGCGATGGCAGCCTGTTATACCAGACAACAGCACAGAGTCCAGCCAAAGACCTCAGGAGAGTCTGAAGAAAAAGAAGCACAAATAACTGCTCCTCCTCTAGCCATTTATGCATCCTTTTATATTGGAAACCGGAAATAGTTTTGATGTATCTCACAGCCTTTTCAAACTTCCTAGTGTTACAGTGATGACATTAATGCGTGTCCAATAAAATGTAAAAATGAAAACTGTGTGTATGTCATTTGGAGGAAAACCTGGCTGAAAGAACCACAAATTCCAGAAAGGTCAACATTTGTTTATACGATTTATCAGAAATATGTTCTTATTATCCATTATACAATGTCTACTTTATTTTGTGTGTAAAAAATACACTAGTATCTGCAAAAGATACAATACAGCTGCAACATAGTGATATTCTGGCTCATAATAAATTATCAAAGTACTCCACTAGAGCAAGTCAAAGGACAGATCCCTTTTAATGGGATTGCATAGACATAATTATTAAACTACAACGGTGGGTATAAACCAAGGTTGTCAAAACTTGTTTCACAGAGGGCTGCAGCATAAAAACAAGTTGAAGGATGATAATGACTGTTGTATTTTGTGAATTAAGATGCTAAAAATATATGCTAAAATCTGAACAAAACTTAAACATCTTAGTGTCCTACATGACAAAACAAATTAGTGTAATACAGACCTAATCTAAAGACCAGTTGAATCGCTAGAATTTACCTTATACACATTTGGATCTTAATGAGGTTTTAAGTAGAGCTACAATATGCAAAAGAAAGAAGGGTGAGTGTGACAAAAAGCACTTTGAAAAAGTAATTTATTCAAAACAAAAAACTGAAATAGGCTGCTTTGAAAAAGTAATTTATTCAAAACAAAAAACTGAAATAGGCTGATCAAAAGTTTCAGACCATCGCTCAAAAAAAATGACAAATCTCTCAAAACCAGAACAAAACATTTTCTTAGTAGTACTCAGTAAAGCAGCCGTAACCAGCCGCCGTCTGACGACCCTGCACCACCTGAAGCTCCAGTGTTTCACTGAATGAAATAGCACCCCGGATCATGATGGAACCCCCTCCCCTGTGCCGGGTAGGAAACACCTCAGGTGGGATCTCCTTGTCATGCCAGTAACGTTGGAAGCCATCAGAGAATAATTTTTTTTCCACCATTCAATGTCCCATGTTTGATGCTCCATGGTAAAGTGTAAACGGGGCTAGTTACATGCAGATGTTGCAGCGGGCATCCCTCATGACTGAGGGCCCTTGCCTGTGTGGTAACAGCTGGGTTTTTCAACAGGACAACGCTGCAGTTCACAATGCTCAGTTGACGAACTACTTCTTCAGGGACAAAAATATCACTCTTTTGGACCATCCTGCATGTTCCCCTAATTTAAATCCCATAGAGAACATTTGGGGATGGATGGCAAGGGAAGTTTATAAAATGGCCATCAGTTCAAGACAGCTGATGTCCTTCGTGAAGCAATCTTCACCACTTGGAGCAATGTTCCCACTAGGTTCCTGGAAACACATCACACATGCCCAAACCAATTTTTGAAGTCATTAACAAGAACGGTGGAGCTACTCATTACTGATTTCTACTGAGAACATTTTTTGTTCTGGTTTGGATTTGTTTTCATTTTTTGTGCGATGGTCTCAAAGTTTTAATCATCTGGTAAACAGCCTATTTCACTTTAATTTTTGTTTTCAATAAATTACCTTCTTGCTTTTTCATATTGTAGCTCTACCTAAAACATCATTAAGATCCAAATGTGCAAAAGGTAAATTTAGCAATTTTTTAACTGGTCTTAACATTTTGATGAAGTCTGAATCTAATAATATATCTCATAATGAATGTTATTTTTAGACGATGCCAAGAGCCAGTAAGAAACACAATGCGGCCACCTGTGCCACACCCCTGATGAAAACATGTAGAGTCATTTTTATCATTGTGTATGGTATCAGTGCAATGACACCCAACAAGCATCACTGTTTAAGTAAGCAAAAGTGCCAGGAAATGTGTCATGACACTTGCCTCCTTGGTGAAAGTTTTTACAAGCAAAGTGTTCATTTTCTTTCCTTAAGCCTTGAAGGCGATCTCCTCAAAGAATTTCAGTTGTCTCACCATCACACCATAAGCTTGATACTTCTCATCTCCCATCTGCTGACGAAGGCACAGCTGTAATGAAAGAAATATAAGTATCAATTTTCTTACCTTCTAACACTTTTCACTTTAATCACCCAAATTGTTAATAACTGCACCCTAGACAAAGAGGCTCAGTATAGCTAAATTAATAAAATAGTCAGTCTTTCTTGACTTCTTTATATAAACAGACTTCTCGTTTAAGGTCATCCTCCTCCTCCATGATTTCCAGGACTTTATCCAACAGCTTGACGCCCAGGCCCTTCACCACATCAGTTCTCAGGAGCTCAATGGCCCTCCTGATCTTGGCTGGGCCCGATGAGGAGCCTTAAAGAAAACTCAATTAGGAGTTCACACCACACCACTTTGGCTACAGTTTGATTTTGTAGCATCCAACCTTTTGGAATTTCACCAAGTGACAGGTTCTCTGCTTCCTGCCGAGCTTTTCCGTGAAGCACCAGGGTGTCTCTGTACTTCCTGTTAAGTTTGAACTCTGGTAACCCCGTGGAGCCAAATTCGCTTTTGTCCACCTCGCTTGCGCCGTCTCCACTGACCATCCTCAAAGTTTGGGTCATCATGTGGACTAAATCGTGCATGTCGTTGGATTCAACTCTTCTACAAAAATTACAAAACACATTTTCCAAACCTTAGTGTTGATCTTATGGTTATGTTAGAGTTGATGCACATTCTTAGCCTTCCTGCCTCACCTTTCCCGGCCATCTCCTTCTGAATGCTCTGTGGAGCTTGTGGACGAGCCGCACTCTTCTTCATCTGACCTTCGCTCTAGTAATTTTTCCTGCTGCAATGAATGACAACAGTTTGAGTGGCTGTCATTTCCAGTTTCAACTGCAGGCACAAGAACACTTGAACTTAACAGTAATTTCACCTTTGTGGTATCAGTAATAAAATCTGAAACAGAGCTGGTCACAGGAGTGTTGCCACGTTGAGCCTTGGACGTGGTGATTTCACAAGATGCTCTTACAGCACCTTTAATGATAAATGCAGTAACTTTAACATAAGCCAGGGGTCTCAAACTTGTGCCGTGGAGGGCCGAGACCCTGCAGGTTTTCTTTCCAGCCGGTCACTACAGCAGGTGATTTTAATGATCAACACCTCCTTTAATTGGAGGGAAGCAGCTCATCAATTAAAGCACCTGCTTTAGTAACCGGCTGGAAAGAAAACCTGCAGCGTCTCGGCCCTTCATGCCACGAGTTTGAGACCCTTGATGCAAGCGATGGTGATGTTTAAAGGTAAGACTAAAACAATAATGTGCACGTACTTGATTGACAGGTCGTGTCTTGGGACTGCCTCAGTCTTCTTCTCTCTCTGGCAGATAGAGGACGCTCCTGAAAATGGACATTTATTGTCTGTCAGGTATACACCTTAGCTGCCAAGTGTGGCACTACTGTTTGTGCTTACATTAAATAACTGTACATAAACAATTACAAACATCAGTTGATATCTGTATCGTTTTTTTCCCCCCTATAATGAAAACCGATATAGATATAACATTGCAAAATTTTCTATTATATGATGCTTCGTGTGGATAATACTTTACACCAGGAGATGGCGGACATCTATAACTTCAATCTGAGAAGCATTTCTGGGCGTGTTCCTATGCAAAGTTTAGGAGTTAATAGACAGCATGATTTTGGCCATTATTACATCGTTTTAAGAGCATAATTTGCGGATGTTGTGGAAAACACTGTATTCCTGCGCACAATTCATCATATATTATATGTCTCCGGGGTAGCGAGAATGTAAAAAAAATGTACAAATAGCGACAGACGCAGTAGTACGCAGATATATGTTAACTCCACAGCAGGAAATATGTGATACACATAACGGTATCGGTTGATATCTGAATCAGAAATTGATATCGGCATATCAGATATCGGCAAACAAGTCGATACTGGACATCCCTTAATATGAACGATACAATTTCAAACCATGCAAAATACTGCCATAATAGAAAAGTTATTAGATGACTATTTCTACAACAGTGGAAAAACGAAACAAATACAGCTCGTGTATTGGGTGTATACCTCATCGGCGATAGGACCATGGGAATTTTTAGGTAAGCGTTGCAACTGTGGCATATGGAAGGGTCCGTCCCCAGAAGAATGAACAGACTTTGAGGTTAAGATCACACTAGCTTTCTTGCTGTCTGTGCCTATGCTTCTCTTGCTCGCCTCTGCTACTGCTTGAACAGGAAGTGAAGGCAATGGTCTGCGAGCTGCCAATTTAGTCTAAAGAAATAAGATTGAAGATATTAAAACGCACTTCTCAACTGTTAACCACCAAGCTCTTTACCATCTCCTGGTTGCCGTTTGTCTGTGCTGTGTTCCTCCCACTGTGCTGATGTATGCAGGCTGGTTCTAGGGTAGTCACAACTGGGGTTAGACCTGGAGTGTTGATTAGCAAGTGACACTCGTCTTCAATAGGTTCCTAAACAGACACAATTACTGAAGCGTATATGAAAATCTGACTTACTGAGGTCAAAGAATGGATATGATTATTGATCATTTACCACAGTTGGAGGTAATGCTTCAAGCAGCTTGTCTGTCGACTCTAAACCTTCCTAAACAGGCAATGAGTCATACATTACAATAATACAAGAACAGAAATATTTTGCTGTTTAGAAATTCACTTACTTTTATGTGTGCATGTTGTGCTGGAGAGCTCTTCCCTGAGCTACTTATAATAGACATATTACCCACAGTGTTTTCCATACTGATTATGCATACAGATTTGCTCTCCAAAACTGCTTCTTGCTCCTCTTCTAGTTTTGGATTGTGCATGTTAGCTTCTTTAAGAAGCTCCATAGTGTCATCTTTTTCATCATCTGCCGCCTTTTTATCAGAGACAGAAAATCTGTCCTTAGGTGGATGAATGTGTTCAAACCCATTGGATACTTTTCTCTCATCTCCTTGCCTTCTGTCAGATACACATTTCAGTGGGGGCTTATTGTGTGTCAGCGGGAGAGAGGCTTTTTTTTTCCCAGCCTGGGGTGCGTCCACCTGCCTCTTTATCACATTTGCATCGTCCTGTGGATGCATGTCAATCTGGATGTTGCTTACAGTTGCCAAAAATGTAATGCTGCTTTTGTCAACATCAGGTGAGGAGGGTTTATGAGGTTTAGTAGGGATCTGGACTGGGTTGCCCTCTGTGGGACCATTGGAATTTTTGTGGTGCTGCATTTTTTCTTTCTATTGAAAAAAATATGGAGATGGAACAACAATGAACATATCAACAGAATAATTTTTTTTTTAGTTTCACGAGTCGACAGACGAAAATTTGTTTGTAATTCTAAACATACTTTTTTGTGTTTTTACTCACTACTTGCAAATACATCGTGGCCAATTATGTAAATTTCACGATTATCAGTCATTACCCAGGCTATCCATCAAACACATACCTGTTTTAACCTGGGAAAAGGTTCTGGTTGAGGATTTGGCGGTAATCTCTCAGGTTGTGGCTGAGGGGGAACCACATTGGCTGCATTGTTGTTTCTTATGTCACTGACAGCTTTTTTTCTCGACTTGGCAGTTTTTCTGATCAAGAAAAACAGGAGACTCAATAAATAGAGAAACGCCACAAGATAAAAATACAGGACATTCTAACATTTAAAAAACATGTACCCTAGGAATTACATATTCAGTCATGGCCTAAGGTTTTGGTAGTGACTGAAATGCTATGCTGCATGATGAAATATTTTTGAACATATTTTATATACTGAAAAACAATAACAAGCATGCTGTAAGTTGACTACACAATAAATATGCAAATGGTCAAGACAGGGTGTCCCAAAAAATGTATACACACTTTAAATAATTGTAAACTAGGTGTTTCATAATTCGTTTAATTTTCAACATGTAAAAGAATTAACGAACATCATTCTACTGTTTTGTCACCCCGTGTTCTCAAACTGATGTCCGTTATGCTCCAGACAGTGCCGACAACGTGAAGCAATGGAATAGCACACATTGATTCTCATCAATTCTTTTGATATTTGCGTGCATTCACGTTCTATTGTTGCTCTCAATTCAGTGACTGTTGCAGGTCTCATATCCTCCACATTCACCAGACCTACACCACTAGACTTCTTTTTATAGAGATACCTAAGAGGCAGTTTACGCAATGAGACCTGCAACAGACACTGAATGGAGCAACCATTGAACGTGAATGCACACAAATACCAACAGAATTGTTTAAGATGTGTGCTATTCCATCGCTTCACGTTTTCGGCAGTGTCTGGACCAGAACAGACATCATTATGAGAACAGGCGGTGAGAGAACAATAGAATGATGTTTGTAAATTCTTTTACATGTTGAAAAATAAATGAATTATCATAAACACCTAGTTTACAATTATTTAAGGTGTGTATACATTTTTGGGACACCCTGTATTGACCTGTTGTATGTTCAATTTTGCAAACACAGACTTGGGAGAAAATGTTGAAAAATAAGCTCCCATTACAACAATAAAGTAGTACTGTAATGTGAATCCCAAACACAAGGCACCAAAGTGAGTCAAACACAAAATTTGAGTTATTCCAAAAACATTTGCCCTGACTGTGTAACTTACTCTTTAGTGGCTTCCAAAAACATGGCAATTTGTCGTTTGATGTAAGGTTGCCGCAGGATAAGTTTGACATCGGGCCTGTCCTCGGGCCTCTTACACAACATGCTTTTGATCAGCTCTCCCAGCTGAGGGTCGTATTTACTTGGCATCTGTGGCAGCTGAGGAATAAAAAACAAAAATTTAAATGATATAACTCAAGCTTAAACTGATATTAGACATGCATTTAATAGACAAAAGTAGCCTTCTATGTGATCACCTACGAAATGTGATTATAGAACTCGGTAATGCTGGATCAGGGTATTGGTAAAACATCAAATATATAAGGTTGAGTCAAATTCCTGACTACGTAATAAAAGTGTGTCTGGATACTTTTCTCTTTACAGTGCACATAACACAAAAGTAACCTACCCTTCCTTCTACAATGCGATATACCAGCGAGTTCATATCCTTGGCATTGAAGGCATGTTTGAGTGTGGACATTTCATACACACAGCAACCCAAGGCCCATACATCGGACTAGAAAAGAAGACAAATCCACAATAAAGCTTTTGTCCTTATATAAGAGGAGATAAAGGACATACCTTGTGGTTATAGGGCTTATTAGAGAAGAGCTCTGGACTCATGTAGTAGGGGGTCCCTATAAGCGTGCTGGCCATATCATTCTGGTTCTCCAATACTCGTGCGATGCCAAGATCCCCGACTTTGATAATGTTGGTCTTTGTCAGGAAGATATTCTGTGTTTTAAGGTCCCGATGAAGAATGTTCCTTTCATGCAGGTACTAAAAGTGATCACAGAAGCACATTGCCATTAAGTGGTGATAGTTTGACATCACATGTGCTTTTAATTTTATAATAAACCTGCCTGGAGTGCCATAGCAATCTGGACAAAC
Source organism: Oostethus manadensis (assembly GCA_024372805.1). Classification (NCBI taxonomy): domain Eukaryota; kingdom Metazoa; phylum Chordata; class Actinopteri; order Syngnathiformes; family Syngnathidae; genus Oostethus; species Oostethus manadensis. The sequence goes on from QODF01000029.1 coordinate 1,980,833, forward strand.
CACTCTACCACCTGTCTCTCAGGCAGGAGCTCTCCTTTTTGCTGTTTGAGTCTGTGGTAGAGGTCGCCACCTTCACAGAAGCCCATCACAATGTAAAGCTGAAGATCAGCTCCTTCCCAGGACTCCCTGTATGTGACAATGTTGGGATGTCGCAGCTGGGACAGAAGCTGCGCCTCCTGCTCAGCAGCCCTTCGTTCCCGCTTTGAAGAGGTGGTTAAATTGAGCTTTTTGATGACATACTACGAAGGAAATGAGGGAGATAGAATACTATTTCATCTGGACATTGTACAATATTAGCTAACACATTCAAATTTTGAAATTCACAGATCTGCTACATATTCATACAACTAAAATCATACATAAAGGCAACAACAAACTAATAATGTATTTTTTTTAACAAGACAAGAGAAATAGGACACAGGGACACATTTACTCTAAATACAGGGGAAGATTTCTCAGATGCATTCAGATCCTTGTTATAGGTCAGCATCTTTGTCATCCATACGTGGGTGACCCATTGGGCAATGTGGCCAAAAAACATCCCCAAGGACACAATGGCAGGGACATGGATTGAGAAAGTGGGATTTGCACGGGTCTGGTTAATAGATGAGATGCTGTGCCTCTTGAGCCACGCTGCATCCACATACTGCCAGTACAAACATCCATGTACCCAGGACTACAAACTTTTAGCATATAAATTTGTGGTATGGATTACATTCTTGACGTACCAGTATGAGCCAGTATTTTGTACTTATAAGGTAAATGACAGAAGCAGAATTAGAGTCTCTGCATGTTTCAACAAGTCATTAAGACTTTTTAAAGCCCATAGTGAAATAAAAATCCATTTCAAATTTTGTTTCAGAGGATTTGTTATGTTACAGGATCCACAAAAATAAAAACATTTTAAAGCAAGCTTGAAGTTGATGTATTTGTTGTCAGTAAAAATAAATAAATAGGTCGCACAGTGGTCGAGTGGTTAGCATGTAGGCCACACATGGAAATGAATAAATAAATGCAATTTTGAAAAGTCTTTAAGACATTTTATGATGATTTATGGAAATTTTAGATATTTTAAGGCTTTTATACTTTTTATAAAATATATTTTCAAGATCCCTGAGAATGCAGAGAACCAGAGTGTGGCATCATTTGTCCTAAATTCATTGATTAGTTATGTATCTTTTGTGCTGTATTCATTTATTCATTACACAGTTTTGTTGTCATGTATTTATTATTTTCATTATTGAATAGGTTATCTACCAATACGCATTCTTTATTCTTTTCTTTCCCTATTAAACAGACCTCCAATAATGGAAGGGGTAGGGTGAAATACGTTCAATTTCTTCCTAGTCCTTTGAACATGTTGTGCAAGCATGTGACGTCTCTTCATGGAACCAAACCATTACCACACTACATTCGAAATATCAGGTCTCCTTGCGAAGAAATCAGGTCAGATGTGCATTTAAATGCAGTTCTCATACTTACTTTGTTTTACTTAGTTAACAAAGTAAATAACAAGGCTTGTGTAACAATTTCCCAAACTTTCCGATTTAATGTATTGAAGTTGCAGTTGATGTGGCTAGAAAGTGTGATTGGATGGTTGAGTTCACGCCGTGCCATTAAATCACAGTACACGTAAACAAACCACTTAGCACTCCAAGGCTAACCGCTAGCTGCTATACCGCGCTAGCTGTACCTTTTATCGGGGTCTTTTCATGACTAAAGCGTCTGTGCTTTTCACCGTTGTGGTGTGTATGTTCCAAACATGGTCCTTTCTCACCTGTTTTCGGTCTGTTCTGTGCTTCACCAAGTTCACCTCTCCGTAGCTCCCTTTCCCCACCACCCTGATGAAAACATAATTATCCATCTTTCTTTAGGAGTCTTCATAACCGGGCAGGACTACACGGGTGTTAAATAGCATTCCCGATACGGGGATATCTTTATGAGGCGCTTAACATAGCTGCAAAGACAATTAAAGGTATGTGAAATGTGTTCGTTACAGTTCGAAGCTAGCTAAAATCGAGAGATTTATTTTTTCGAGGACAGGAAACCATGAGTGGAGCTTTTAGTCACTAAGCAACTGGCAGCAGACGACGGCAGGAAGGTCCACAGGCGCTCAAATTGCAGCTCCATTGCATACTGCCACCCAGCGGTCGCATACTGAATTGCGGCCCATTTTTTCTAGAAATACACTCCGCTAGATGGCAAGCTACGCAAACAAAACATCATCTGCTAAATCAGGGGTAGGATGATAGGCTACCCGGGTCGTTGAGATGTCAAGAAATAAGTATTTTATTTGTTATTAGTGAGCTTCAGTACAACAATATTATTTAAAAAAAGAATACATGTATTTTTTTATATCCTAAAATTGACGGTCCTGCTTACAAATGCACACATTTAGCCGTAATAATGGAAACTATATTATATGGTTCTCACATTTTAAAGCTTTCATGGCCCTATAAGCCACAAAGGTTCCCCACCCCTGTGCTAAATAATTAAAACGGTGATTATAGAATGGACACATGATGCTCAACAATAAAGTAGCATCATTCATACACATCAACCAACCTGTGTGCAGCATATATTGAAAGCGTTCATAACATTATGACAACTTTGGCAGTTAGTCTTTTTTAGCATAAGCTTTCACATGTTCGGTCAGGTGACCAATAACGTGGCAGGAGTTTTACCTGGGTGCATAGCTCTTGATGTGATTGGTCTATTTGTAAACCCGCCCAGGGGTGACGTCACATGGAGCTCTGAGGTTCAAGTAGTGTGAGGAAGCGCTGCTAGTTGAAGAGAGAGAAGCGCGCGTCGCCTGGTCACTCCCCGGACGTCTATCGCCGTCACACCGCAGGTAAGACAGCCTGCCGCCGCTACTGTTGAGCGAGGTTTCGCCCTCCTCGACTGTGAACATTTTGTTTCATGTGTCGGGTTGTTGACAAGCTGTGTTGATAGGACTTGTGGGTTTTGATTTCATGGCTCTATGACACGAGTGGGACTGTAGCTGGAGGATCTCCACGCAGGAGTCCTCCACCCATTTCCTGTACTCTATAAACAAGCTTTATTAATCCCCAAGATTAGTAATCGTGACTGTCGATTCTTCTGCTCTCCCCAAACACGGCCCTACGTATCCTCCGATTTAGTTTCCTCGCTCCCTCTGCCTCTTATCAGTTGATAAGCTGTGCACCATTGCCACCAGCTGACCAGAGCCTGTTCTTGAACAACTGCAGTACAATATAAGTGCCGTACGCACCATGCAGGAATGTAACATTCAGAAGCCAGTGGTGACAAGAGTGACAACTGAACAAACAGGAAATCCATGCTGCTACTTCTCTCTCTGTGTGTGTGTGCGTGTGTGTGTGTAAGGTCATTTTAATGTCTTTTTAAAATAAGCATCTGCACCACCATGACCAGATTTGGTGACATGATGGAAGCGCTAGCATTATATCAGAGTTACAGTGAAGTGTGGAACAGGAATTGAAAGGTCATTGTTTGTTTACATTCCAGTATATATTTTATAACCCACTCTTGCCATTTACCAAAATACATGACCAGTTCAGCTGTGCAACACACTGCTGTGTGTGTAATAATGTCATCAGCTTCCTCTCCAATTGTACGATGAATCACCAAATACTTCATTGTTCTGTATTAATTTCAGCTAGGTTTATTAAGATAATTACAAATACATCATATAAAATACAACATAATGTTTTTTGCCATTGTATTCAATTACAACAAAATAAAGAATGATGCTTCCTACACCTGTTTAAATTAATACCGTGAAGTGTTTTGAACGAGCATTCCCCATAAAAATAATGTATATTTACGACCCTAATGAGGATAAGCGGTATAGAAAATGAATGAATGAATAACTATTGTATTCCACAGTTAAAGGTCTCCAGCTCCAATTACACTTTTTATAATCAAAAATACAAGAACACTACCACAGGCTAACATGTGTTACCAATGGCGTTTTAAAACAACAGATAACTAATGCTAACATTTGTCACAATTCAAAGTTAAACTTTGTGTAAATTATATCCGTCCCAAATAAAATGATTTACAGCTTTCACTCACCGCTGTCTCGTATATGTGTACATGTCCTTTGCACATGCACATACACAAATGCAGTCTTAGAGGAGCAACTGACAATTTGGAGTCAGTGTGTGGTTACGATAGGCTATACATTAAATTATAGCGAAGGTTAGTAGCTAAACTATTCAAATAGCTAACATTAGCTGACAACAAAAATAACTAATGCACATGCGTGTTTATTGCATTCAAAAGTAGTGGGCAGAATATACACATTCAAAAGTTTGGGCCCCCCATGCAGTACCTAACCAAAGCAGACAGCTCCTTTAATGGTCATTCAGGTGTTGTTGTTAGCCGCAGACAAACATTATCTTAACCACAAACAAGGAGGGAGTAATAAAAGTTGCAGAGGCGGCTTGCACATATCATTGTTAACATTCTTGATGATTTGATAACAAATGCTAACAGAATTTCATTCCTTCTGAAATTAGGTTTTGCATGGTAGACTGAGGCGTCTGTGATGTACCGACAACCCACATAGCAGCCCATCTTTTAGAATGAGTCTTGCAAAAAGTGCTGAGGTGGATACACTGTTTTGTTAAAAAAAAAAAGGTTGAATTCTGAATTGTATGACTTGTGGGGCATTCAAATTTGAAGGTTTCACTGTACATATGCAGTATAACAAACATGTCAAGAGAGATACTGGGGGGGGGCAAGTGAAATTGGATTTGTGTAAGTATCAGGTTATCTGACAGTATACAGTAGAGCCCCGCTATTTGTGGAAGTGACCTTCCAAGATGCCTACAGATTAATAATGAACCCATTAAGAGACCTCAAAACGCCTGTTTTTGATACTCTACACGCACTTTGCCTCTTGTCACTGATGGGTGAGGGTGGTTCTCGAACCAAAGCCTAACCAGTCCAGAACCACTGCACTGAACCTTATAATATGCCTCTCACAGGTATTAAACACACATGCAATTTAGTTTTACACATTAAGAAACAATTGTACGTACAATTATAGGTCACCCGCCAATGGTAAATAACCAAAAGGAATTGAGGCCCACATCTATTTTTGATACTATACGCCTGCATTTTGCAAGGTGCCACGCCAGCTCACTTCTCACCCTCCAACCTTCTGCTAGCTTGAGGTTGACTTCTTCTCTGATTTTGGGTCAGTATTTGCAATAAAAGTGACTGTTGGCATTGTTAGATTCAAATCAGCTTCAGGACACTCCCGGTCTCTCTTCGAGTGCTATTGTTTGGTCACAACTATGGGAGCGTATAAGAGAAATCCATAGAAGCACAATCCAGGTTTAAGACATTTAATATGGCTCATACAATGATAATAAAGCATTTTAAATTCTAAAATGCATCATTACTCACCACTAATGAATGATGATTGAGATGAAGACCTGCATGACATTCACTCGTAAACAAAGGTTTGCAAGTGAATGATAGATACGCAGCTGTGAGTGTTATGCTGTAGATGTGGCACCACCAGCAGGAAGCACAGGGTACGAATGAAGCACTCAGCCATTCAAACCCTCACACTGTGTACAGCATTCTATATTATTATTAGAGCTGTCAGTCACTTACAGTGTGATTAACCACATTTTGTCCATAGTTAACTCATAATAAATCACACTTAACAACAGGTAGAAAAAAGCTTTTATCTACAGCAGGGGTGTCAAAATTGTGCCACGGAGGGCCGAGACAAAGCGTGTTTTCTTTTTAGCCGGGCACTACAGCAGGTGTTTTAATGATCAGCACCACCTTCAATTTGAGGGAAGGAGCTCATCAGTAAAATCACCTGCTGGAGAATCCGGTTGGAGAGAAAACCTGCAGTGTCTCGGCCCTCCAGGGCACGAGTCTGACACATGTGATCTACCGTATAATAAATAGGAATAACAACATCAAATTTTATGTGAAGGGTTATCAATTTTAGATATGTGCGCCAATATTTTATTAAAATATAATACACAAAAATCCTCCAGTTTTTGAATGTTTAATGCAAGGAGCATTTTGTCCCATTTTGTTTGACAGGTAGCGTCATCAAACCATTTTTTATTTAAGTTACCCTAAACCAAACTAGGGGCCGCACGGTGGATGAATGGGTAGCATGTTGGCCTCACAGTTAGGAGGTTCTGGGTTCGAACCTCCTTTGGGCATCTCTGTGTGGAGTTTGCATGTTCTCCCCGTGCGTGCGTGGGCTTTCTCCGGGTACTCCGGTTTCCTCCCACATTCCAAAAACTTGCATGTTAGGTTAATTGGCGACTCTAAATTGTCCATTAGAGTGTGAATGTGAGTGTGGATGTGTGTATGTCAGCCCAAAGTAAGCTTGGATAGGCTCCAGCATACCCGCGACCCTAATGAGGCTAAGCGGTATAGAAAATTGATGGATGGATAAGCAAAACTACATTATGTACTAACTATAAAAAAAAGATATCCTGCGGAGCGAGTACTAAATTGCGACTAGGCAGGGGATGTACTCTATGCGGACTCTACTTGGTGTACATACTTCGACATGCATACAGTAGTGTTCAAGATACAGTAATAGCAGTGCAATGTGACTAACCAGATTAATCACTGCTATTAGTATATTTGTATTGCTACATGGTGCAGTAGATTCTCAGAAAAAAACAAGACCCAGCATTCATGAATTCATGATATGCACGCCCTTAAGGCTGTGGAGTTGGGCAATTAGTTGAAAGGTGGGTGTTTAAAAAAATAGCAGTGTGGCATTCAATCAGTGATCAATTCTGTGAAAAAAACGGTGTGAATGAGTCACATTGCGTTGCTATTATTTTGAACAATACTGTATATATTTCCATTAAAGATACAGTGTACGGTGGGCGTGCAACATTAAATGCAAGCAAGCCAAGGTATTTCAACATTCAGAAAAAAAGCTGTTTTGCTTCCTGTGAGGTGCCTCTTCTTACGGGAAAGGCCTCATTACAACTTCTCTATGTTTGATACTCGACAGCAGACTATCTTAAAGTTTGGAGATGTGCCACTCTTGTCTGCTGAAATATGACATGTGACACTGGTGCGCTTGGAACAATATTTGCACAGGTTGAAGGACAAATATCAGCTGTGCAAGTTTTACTTAAATGTTTGGTTTGTATGTTTGTGATGTATTATGTCTAATAGTGTTTACACTTAAACGTTGCACACGTCATTGTGTTACTGTGTATGTGTGTGTCTCTTCTGTTCACTGCTCATCACAGGAATGGGAAACCAGTGAGTACAGCGCTCTTTACGTGTCTACCTGCAACAGGGCTGTGTGTTGCATGTTTGTGTCATGTTGGACTTGGGAGTATCGTGCGTCTTCTGACCTTAAGCTTTCCCTGATTGCGAACAGCTTGACTTCACCCGCCGACCCACCAAAGGTCATGTCACCGGAGGACACGAGTGATTTTCTTATGATACCTGCATGTGATTTTTCCTCTTCTTTCCCCACATTTTTTAAAAAAATATTTCAAGCAGTGTGTTGGAAGCTGTTTTCACTTTTCACCACTTTCAGTTCCTTAAGTTTTTATGCTGCCAGATATTTACAGACCTTCGAATAATAATTTAACCCCTCTATTTAGTTAGTGTGTGTAGTTTACCTGGTTAGTCCACATACATTTAACAGCAGTAAAGTTTTAAGGTGGCAACGTACAACTTCTAAAATTCATAGTCCTCATTTGTATGTTGTTTCCTCTTTATCCGTATTTCCTCTCGCAACTTTCTGTTCGAGTTTTAAAAGTGCTTTAAAAAGTGACTTTAAATTAATTGAAAAAGAGAAGTGAAATGAAGAAGGAGTTACGAAATCACTCTTTAAAATGACCTCATCACTTACTTTTACTGCAAGCCATCTAAGCCAAGACATTTTTTAAGTGGGTGTTAAAAATGGACCCTGCACACCTTACTATGAGGTAATAAATGTGAGTCCTCTCAGGAAAAAAATGTTGGTTTAACTATATGAATTTAGAGATGGAAGAGCAGCTTCTTTCCCTGGCTGGAAGTTCCATAGTATATACTACAGAGCTGCATGTTGTTACATTTGACTATCGTGCAAAAGATAATTCGATTAAATGTTAATTAACAGCCGCAACGGTAGCCCATGTTTTGATTAGGGATGACTGTGCCTGTTGTGAGATAATTCAAACCTCCAATAAAAGCCTTTCGCTCAGGCGCTTGCGTGTCTTACTGAACATTACAGTAACGTCACTGACAACTATTCACCAGTGTCGAATGCTACAGATCATTTTTTGAATGTGTCTTTTGAATGCCTTACGTTTGTAATGGCTTGTTCATTTTGCCATTTTATGCTTGAAAATGCATAATTTAGGGAAAATACATAACATTTTCTCAAATTAGCATATTTTTGACAAATAATAGGCCATATTCGACCACACAACAGTGTAATTGAAATGAGCAATGGCAATAAAGAATCTATCTGTATCTGTCTAATCTACCATTTGGTGCGGCAGATGTCTTTACCATTCATTGCCTGCAGAGCAGACATAGCATCAGTATAGCTAAAAATCACGTTGGACTTCAAATCAAAGATAGTGTGATAGTCAATTAAGTTATATCTCATGATGTACTGTATTTACTCATTTCTTGGCAAAGGGCATTTACTCAACTGCAGAGAATACAAGTCAATACAAGGTCAAGAAGGATGGGGAGGTCTTTGTGGTAAATGCACTTATATGAAAAAATTTATATTTTGGTATCATTTATGAAACAAATAAGTAATGGTAATTCATTTGACTAATATACAGAGTGGACCAGAAGTGCAGATGGGGACTTGTGTTCTGCTGTATGATGTGGTGTTCTGGAAAGGTTTCAGGAATGTTAAATAGGAACAATTCAAGCACTTATGCGGTTAAACAGTGTTTAATAAATGTCATTGTATTAAATAAGTGTAAATGTCATAAAATGAGTAAATTAAAAGTTTATACCAACACTGTGTATTATAAAATTATTTTTTTAACTTTTTACAATTTTTTTTTATAATTCATACCCTGTGCGTGAATAAAAATGAAAAACAATTAGCGCCTACCACTTACAATTACGAGTGCGCCTAAACAACCATGACTGATTACTGTAGTAGGGCCCTGTGATTTTCACGGACGGAATCACGGACTGAATCACAGAATTGGCCTATAAAAAGGAAATTTACTGCTAAACGTGAAATCTCATGGAAATTGACATCATGTGAATAAAATGCTGAGCAGAAGTGACGTTCATGTGTGGAATTATACACGGATAATTCGATCATGGCGGAATGTCATTACAAACATTAAACCACCCCCTACAGGACTAAACATGTTGCAATGACAATAAACACCGGCGAAAGTTGGACCTCCTCTGAGCTCTGCTCCCGCTAGCTTCCATTCATCGTTCGTGAATGGAAGCTAGCATGCTAGTGCGGTTGTGTGTATGACTCGGGCTAGATGAATATATATTTTCATGGCATTGTATTTTACTGCTAATGTAGGACGCTTTACAATGCCCGATGGCCATGAGCAAGTTTTGAGTGAAAAAAGACAATAAGTACGTTTATTTTTTCACCCAGCTCGACTTAGAGACATTCTCACACACAGAACATCCTTTCGGCCTTCAAAACAAGAGCCTCGTTTGACACATGTCTAAATGTAAACAAAATAAGCGTATAAAAATATGCAGTTGCATCGGTGGCTACATCCTTCTTAATCACAAGCACGGGCATTACAGTTGGCCGAAGCTGTTGTTGAAGTTCTTTGTATTTTGTAGCCATGTGTGCGTCCCATTAAGAAAGTTAGCCAAGACATATCCATTTCTTAATTACTGGGCCAAACTGTCCATTGATGTATTGCATCAGTAAATTTAAGGGTGTTTTGCATTTGCAACAGAAAAAACAGAATTTGGAAGAAAATATAACGGAAATTGAAAAAAACGTATTTCATAGATCCCTACTGTATTGTTGCTCCCATTGCAAACATGCATGTGTGGTGCTTATACAGAAGTTAGCATCATGCATCCAGCCATCAAAGTGTCCCCATGATTTGTATCACAGCTGTTAGACACTGAAGGGATTTGAACTCCTAAATACCATTGCAACACCTTTTGGGTCTCCATGACGGCACATGTGAGGGTGGCGGGTGAAGGCAATAAGAGGTGCACCTGAATTATGTGGGTGTGTGAAAGAGACACAGGTGAATGTCCAGTCTGCTACAACATGTTCTGTTAACTGTGAGATGATGGAACTGTTTACCATGGATATGTTGTTGTCTTTTATAAAGTGAATGTTACATCATCCTGTACGGACAGGCTCAGAAGCAGTAGCTAGGCAAGCAGCAAGAACAAAGGAGTAAGGCACGCCAATGTGTGCAGGGTTATTTTAGTAGCCGGGTCTGAGCTGTAGACACTTTATGGGTTTAGATGGTGAGGTATGTGGCAGCTAGGCTCTCTGTGAAGAGGAGGTGTGGGGATGAGTCCTCACCATACTCATTCGAGTCCTTAACAGTCAAAGAAGTAACTGTACATGTGCATTACCCTTGGAAATGTATAAAAACAATCAAAAAGTGAACTAAAGTTTACTAATTAACCCAGCCTTTGACTTGTTGCCTTGTCAGATTTCACTTTGAGTTATCATAAACCACCTTTTATAAAGATAAGAAATTCTCTAAGCTGACGTGATAATTTCAAAGAAACAAACTTAAAGACCTGATTACACATTTGTCACTTAACTGCCATTACTGGACTTAACATACAGTGGAACAACAGTGATCTGTCATCTTCCAAATTGTCTGAATTAAGAATATTTTCAATTTAATACATGTGTGAACGATACTGAAATGTCGATGTCTCCGATACTAGCGCTTCATGATCTAAAGTCGATTCTGAAATCAAAATAGTGATACTTTTGATACTTCCGGTATAAGATGTTGTCCTTTTGTTTTTTCTGATGTCGTATATTAGCTTGGCTTTATTGTAAATCCCCACTACCTCAATATACTTCACGGTTTAAAATAAATCAATAAATTACTATGACAACTTGTGATTTGAAATACTGTACACTATGTTTTAAAGTTTACCAGACACATTAGATTAATTTGCACATGGTATAGCCGATACCAGCCTGAATTTGACCCAGTATGGAATCAAAATTGAAATTACTGGAGCACATACCGCAGCAGTCTTTTCGTCCGTAAACACAGGGAAATGCAAGTGATGTTGTGCTTCTGCGCATGCACGTCACTTTCCAGGCGCGTTGCGCTTATATTACAAGTCGCATTTGTTTGGTAACGTGAATGACCAGATAAAAAAAATCGGATTTTAAACAAAATATCTGATTTGGGAATCCTACCCCGCAGTGTGAAGGTAGCCTTAGACAAGGCCCTCGTTGTTTGACTGTTGAGGCTACACGTTGCATTTAGTCACTAATGCACTTCATTGTACAAAGGGGGCTAATGCAAACCCAGGCCAACAAGCTCAAAAATCAAACTATTGACAGAACAACATTTTCGTGCCTCTCGAGCTATGGAACATTTGTCTATCCAAAGGCGAAGTGGAAAAGTCATTTCTGGATTAGGATATCTGAGATCCAAATCCTCATTCCTCATTAGGGTCACGGGGATGCTGGAGCCTATCCCAGCTGGCTTTGGGCGAGAGGCGGGGTACACCCTGGACTGGTCGCCAGTCAATCGCAGGGCACATATAGACAAACAAACATTCACACTCACATTCATACCTATGGACAATTTAGAATCACCAATTAACCTAACATGCATGTTTTTGGAATGTGGGAGGAAACCGGAGTACCCGGAGAAAACCCACACACGCACGGGGAGAACATGCAAACTCCACACAGAGATGCCCAACGGAGATTTGAACCCAGGTCTTCAAGATCTCCTGACTGTGTGGCCAATGTGCTAACCACTCAGCCACCGTGCGGCCCGAGATCCAAATCATGCAGTGAATTTGTTCCTTTTAAAATGTAGAAATATTCTCCTTGGCCTGAGTATTAAAGATCAAACATTATGAAGTTTGCCAGTTCTTCATTATAATATTTGAAGACACAACATATTTACAATACAGTTGTGATCTTAGCCCAAGGATGAATCAGTATTGTCCTCCGTATGACAAAATGAGGTTGAAATTATTGCGTTATTATTGATAGTCCCCTCGGTTGCCTAGCTACATTATTTGGCTAATGTTATACCACTGCGTCTATTTCATGAGACTGAAATGATGTCACAGGAATGAAATGAGATGACCTCATCTGTCAAACATGAGTTCCAATCACACTAAACTACCTCCATGATCCCAAGCAGCTTCTCAACCGCAAAACTACTTGGAAGTTTTTTGGAAAAGTTACTGGCAAAAACAGACTATTTTCAAAGCAGCTTTGGTAACAATTGTCCTTCTCTTTTCCCTTTGTCCTCTAGTATTGTTCCTGACCGTAACAACAAGAAGATGCCGCTGGGTGAAGACTGCCATACCTGGAAAAAGAAGACATCAGATGTGAAGGAGCATTACGACTTCAAAGACATCTTGGGGACGTAAGTGTGGACAAGATTGTGGTTTTATTAGCGGTGTATATTCTCCAAACCTGCGGAGATCTTTACAAGGATTCTATGTCAATTTGAACATTTGTAGTTGTAGGCGAAATGGAAATTGTTACATTATTGAGGTATAATGATGATACCTTGAATAACGTTTGTTCTTTTCTTGATCGATGAGTTAATCCTGGATATTGAAAAACCTGACAGGAATATCATGCAAGCAAAATGCTTTCCAGTGGAAGTCATTATTGATGTTTGCAAAATACGCACGCAATCGCTGCTGCACACATAATATTTACAGTACAGAAACTTTGGAAACCCAATAACAATCGTTACATTTGATGTCCTCGGCCATCACACGTGTTATTAGCGTGGTAAGAGCCTTGAACGCTAACTGTTTTCCTTTTAACGCACACCAGCCGGAAAGCAATAAGCTAGACTGTAGTAATGGGTCCACATTACTCTACATGAAGAAACAGTTAATTATGTATTGATATCTAAAAATCATGTGGTGTCTAAGCGTCACGATTGTTGTTACTGACGTTGGGTGAGTGAAACGTTTTATATGGCACTATTTTTATGAACTTGACATTGTACAGTTATCGTTTGACATGTTTTTTAAAATAATAAAAATAAAATAAAAATAAAAATAAAAATAAGCACATTTTGAGTACACCTCAACTTGAAATTTTGACTCCCTTGTCAGATTTTTAGTTTGATGGTGTTTCTGCTGTACATAGTTGTATTACTCAGTCAAAATATGTGCTGTGGCTTTATGAATATCTGATTGCATAAATTATGTTTTGAACAGAAAACTGAATGTATTCGACTTGGACGACTACAGCGCATCCATTTTTATTTGCCATCACGACACCATGCAACAGCATTCTCCACTCTAAACCAAGTATGAAATTGTCATAAATTAAGTTCTATAATTCTTTGCCCTATAAGTCATTTTTGATCAGTCTGGATTTGTTCAATACTCTGCTATCATAAAATAGCAGTGCTATAAATTAAGCTTAGGATGTCCAGTGTGGGATGACACGGGGTCGACAAACCCTCCACTGAAAATTACACACAGAACCCATCGTTCTGCTTCTGGCCTGTAAATAACTGTAGATGGAAATTTAGAAAGCCTCTTAAGCAAATGCAGTTACTTTAAACTGTTATGAAACAGCCCTGACAGCTCGGCAGCCTGGAGCTGAGGCGACCCGTCAGTGGGAATAAAAGTGAACACGTGAACATGATACACGTTACTTAGATATGAGTTATGGCTTGCCTGTTGTATTGAATTACATGAGATTGTTCAGGTAAGCAACCAAATGTTATCTAATGAAAATTTACTGACAAAGCCGCACAAAGCAGACAGCATTGTAAAACATAAGCAAAAAGAAGACACATTTATTACAAATTCATCTAGGAGTATTTGCCTGGTGAGTGAAAGATGTGTAAAGGCTCATGTATGTCATTTATTTTAATCAGCGTTCTAATCGGTCTCATTTGAGCACTTTACACTCCATGACATGAATGATGAACTGCATCATTTTCCACAGACATAGGAAAGTTTAAAGCTGTGTAAGAGGAGCATTTGGCCATGGGTTACTGAAGGGTGTGTGTGTGTGTGTCAATTCACCTTACGTTTGTATTTTACTTTTCCCGAGGCCTTGGAAGAGTTGATGGTACTGCATGTCATTTGGAGCCTCTGAACTCATCTGTGCCTCCGAGGCATTGCTAATAATGTAGTCTCGTACAAATGTGAGTAGGAAAGGCCTTCTGCTACCCATGCAGCTCAATTTTCCAATAATAAAATCCATTTTGGCTTTCCCAGCAAAGTAGAATAATCCATCACCAACACTGTTGGTGACTCTGTCTCTGTCAGAGTCTGTGTTTCCGTGTTTTTAATTCACAAGGAAATGTTTGCAGGAAATGTTTGACTTTAAACTTGTTTTCTTCCCTTAATCATGTATGCTGATTGTCACATGCCAGGATGTTTATCTAAGGTGTTGACCTGAGGTCATTTTTTACACACATCCACACCCCTATTGGTCCAGGATCGTGTTGTGTAAGGAGTAACCGATACCAAAATGTAACCTAATCTGTTTTTTTTACTGAATTGAGAAAAAAACTGGCATTGACAAAAACACTGAACACATGTAGCCCCAATACACAGGCATTTAAAAACATGGTCTGAAAGTGAAAGGTTTAAAAAAACAAAAAAACATCTGCAAACAAACACATAAAAGCTGCTGTATTTAAATTGATATAAATAAACCATAAATAATAAATGTCAATCTAACAAATCATAATCAATACATAATAACTCCATAGTAATAACTGACTAAAAAAGTTAGTAGTTGACAGAAACATTGTTCAATGATGAGTGAGCAAATACAATCAAATAATAAACGTTCCTAATAAATGTAGTAAAAAGTAGTAAGCGCAAAAGTGGTTAGACATAGTACACTGTGGTTCAAGATTCTTCTTCTTTACATTTTGTAAACATCAACTGCTTGTGCTGTTTCTTGAAATGGCTCATTTTAGTACATTGTTTTAAATTATTACTCAATCCAGTTCATAATTTGATTCCACATACTGATATGCTGAAAGTTTTTAGCATGATTTTTATTTAATTATTTCAAATTAATTATTTCAAAAAAAGATCGTTTGCTTCCAGTTCAAAGATGGCTCATCAGCACAAAAATGTCAAAACCGATCATGTGCAGGTGAAGCTATGGAGTGATTGATTTTTTGACATTTTTATTTTTTTCTCCTTTGACTGTAGAGGATGTACAAGGCAAGGGCTAAGCTGAGGATACTATAAACTGCAACTATTTTAGTGCTTTTCTGAATATATTTCATGAACACAAGATCGCAACTGGTTGCTGATTCCCTCAACCTTAACTTGGATTGGCGAGAGGTACCTATTCCTTGAAATAAACGAGTTACATGTGCTGAAAGCTGCTAGGAAGCTAAGCTAACCGGCTAATTACTGAAGTTTAAAGCAGTTGCCTAGCAACAATGTCAAACAAAAGAAAAAAGAAAAGAAAACATCTATTACAATTGTAAAGGATGCTGTCCCTGGATACATGGACTCAAAATCACAAACGTCAGTCTTGTTGCCAAATGTGGTGGACGAAGACGACTACAGCCG
Source organism: Oostethus manadensis (assembly GCA_024372805.1). Taxonomy (NCBI): domain Eukaryota; kingdom Metazoa; phylum Chordata; class Actinopteri; order Syngnathiformes; family Syngnathidae; genus Oostethus; species Oostethus manadensis. The sequence goes on from QODF01000029.1 coordinate 1,996,553, forward strand.
TGAGTTGAGTACATCACAAAAACAGGAAGAAAAGGAAATTTACTGGGAGACCTGGATGCAAGACTTTAAGAAGCTAAGAGAGATGGCGATGGAAGTACAGATGCAGGAGATACTGGAGTGTACTGCAGCACAACCAGAGCTTAAGCATTTGCAGTCACAGATTCAATATGTACAATCGCAGAATGAAAGTCTCATCGAAAAGATCCAAGGGGTCCATGGTGATGTCATAAATTTGATGGAGGAAAATAGAGCACTGAGCAAAAAAATAAAGCTCTAAATGAAGAAATCGAGAAGTTGCAAGATAAAAATGTTGCGTTGTGTGCTGCTCTTTAAAGAGGTTAAAAACCCTATGGCAGATAATAAAGCACTACGCACTGATATCAAGGCTTTGCAGGATAATATAAAACCACTATTGAAAGAAAATGCTGCCTTGCGCGCTGCTCCCAAGGAAGCTAAAAATCATATGGAAGAAAATAAAGCATCATGCAAGGATGTTAGAGTTCTGGAGAATGATATTAAGACGTTATTGGAAGACATTGCTGCCTTGCGTGCTGCCCTCGAAGAGGTTAAAAACCCCAAGGAAGTAAAATATCAATGCTCTACAGGATGATATCAGGACACTATTGAAGGATAATGCCGCCTGGTGCACCGCTCTGGAGGAAGAGAAAGAAGGAAAGGATAATATCACTGAGCAAATGACAACTATAATGGATGAGATGGAACAGAATTCACGGGTGAATGATGTGATCCACACAGGGCTCAGAATTACACCCGGGTCAAAAGATAGGGAAGCTCATAACAGAGGAGAACCAGATGGAATGAATGTTCTTTCAGCAAAGCAACAGATTGTCAGCTTCCTACAATCAAAGGAGGTGGATATCAATATCAACACCATTGATTGACCGTTGACACCATACCACTGTATGGCAGAAACAACACCACACCTGTCGTCATCAAGTTCACCAACAGGGAATTCAAAACTGCACTGCTAAAACAGAGGAAGAACTTCAAAGGCACAAACATCTACTTAAATGATCATCTGACAAAACACAACGTTGACATTGCCAAGAAAGCACAAGACTTGAGGAAGCAAGGAAAGATACAAAGTACTTAGAGCACCAACGGAGAAATATACATCAAGTTACATGGAAGTCCAGGAGAAGCAGGAGTGCTGGTTGTCAAAGATATCAACGATCTGAATACATACTAAACATCATATAATCATGACAATAAGGATAAAAGAGGATAAAACGCACAAAACAGTAAGAGGGTTTACATTCAATAATACAAACATTGATATCAACGTGGAAAGGGCTTGTTAAACAAAGTATTAAAATCAGGAAGTCATGTACTTACATTTAATGACACTCACAGTACAACACCAAGACAGCAAGATGTTGATCCGGAAATCAACAGGGGAAGAGGGAAGGAAAGAGGAGGATTTTTAAAGAAAAATATGATATATGCATGTATGTGTATGTATGTAATATATATATGTATGTATACATATGAATGTATGTGTGTATGCATGTATATATTGTACACAGTATGTATGAGTATGTATTAGAAAATCATGTAAGAAGGGGGTGGGATTAAGTAAGATCTGCTTCTTCTTACTCCTTTTCGGACATGTAAACCTGAGGAATGTAACATGAATAATTATTTGTACAATGTACAATGTTTGAAACAAATTAAAGCAAACCAAAACAAATGTTTTTGTTAAATCCATAGATGCTGCGGCTGCACACTCTCTGCCGTCTATAGCAATGGTAAGAGAGTTCAAGCCGGGCATGTAATAATCTATGTGGCATTCTTGCAGCTTTTTAGAATGTCTTGCATAGAGTCCAACATTTTGTACCGTTCAGACTTACGGGTATGCTACTATTTATGTAGCACCAATTCGCAAGCAAAGTTATATCAAAGCACAGGTCTGGTAGAACCATGCTTCTGTTACATTTCAGGAAGAAACGCTGAATCTAACATGGTAGATTGTCATTTCTGCACAATACATATATTAGTAGTTGTTTCATTGAGTTTGAATAAAATAAATGACAATGCATGTATGATTTCTGTTGCAAAATAACATTAACGTAAACACATTTTTAGCATCCTTACAACATTATTATAATGCTTTGTTTCTGCTTTAACGTGCTGACAGTTTCAGTCAAATAATTAATGCAATGACAGAGTTGCCAAAACCTGGCAAATGATGTGTGCCTGATGTGTCCTTTGCAGTTATCATTTAGTGACTGGCTGCCAGGAAAATGCTGTCTTTTAGCTTCAAGCCTTTAGTTGTCGTCCATCCAGCTCACCACCTGCACCCAGCTTGGGTTGGAGGAGCTTGTTTATGGAGCGATCCCCAGTTCACCACATCACTTAGCTGTGTGCCACCATCATTTGCTATTGCTGGATTGTTGTCTTGGTAACAACAGGAGACACTTTCTGTAATGGACTCAGTCACTATGGAAACAAAGTTTTTTGATTTGCTATTAATAATCCAGTACAGGGTGCACATAGAGAGAGCCAGACTTGCATGTACAGAAAAACAAAAACAAATAAATGGCACACTTGTGGTTGTGGTAAACATGCCTGATCTGGCACGAAGCATCCCTTATAAATATCTAAAAAATCAACAGTGGTGGATTTGATCATGCCAGCGTGTGAATACCAGAGCACCATGTGCACCACTGTGAACTGGACCATGCTATCAGTGGATAAAAGGACTTGTCTAAATTTCCTTTACCATGATATTATTAAATATAACAATTAGTCAGATGCTTTTTAAAGTCTGAGGTGTGTGTCCTCTACGAAGACTTTAAGGGTTGTGCAGCAGCTTCAGAAAAATAACCAATAATGCCAAGCTAATTTCATATGTCAAAGGAAAAATGAATAGATTTTGAGTGCCTGCAGTGAGCAAGCAAACATAGTCTGGGCTGAGCAGAAAATATGCTCCAGAGAATCGGCTTTTCTGGGAGTAGGGAAGGCCCCAGTCGTATTATGTTCCTGAGGGGACTGCTCACTCTGACACACTTTGAAAACCCCGGAATTAGTCCATTAATTGTTACTTTAAAAAACATCATTCTTAACGGAATGGTGGAGTCTCTTTCTGAAAGTTCTGAACTCTTGTTTTGATGCGTTGCATTAATCAGGATAATGATGCCCAGAGGAGTTGTGCCATAGTGGGCGTCTGCATGGATATTCCAACATAATTTTCTTCTTCTTTCGACCACAGACTTGTTGGGACTGAATCAACAGTTCCTGTGTTGATTACACCTATCTGTTGTACTTCATTTTACCTCAGTTGCATCAGGACAAATCAACAATCTACTTTTTCTACCACTAAAGGATGAATTAACCCATAAGCAGGGGTGTCTTAGCATAGTCTACTATTAGACAATTCGATTTGGAGCACTTTGATTCGAATAACACTCTCGTCATTGATTCGAAGCCAAGGTGAGCGCCAGATTTCACCATTATCCAGTGTGGGAATGTATTTTGAAAAGGTTAAAGATGAGCCCAAGAAAGTGAAGTGCAACTTGTTTCAGCATCTTCTAACATAACACATGAAATGGGATATAATTTAAAACAGATAAAGCTGTTACACCAATTTTAAATCCTAACTATGGATTTAAATCCAAGAAATTAGGCTGCTATTCCAAGAAATTAGGCTGCTCGTTTCGGCAACTTCGAGCTATGTTGTTCCTATTTTATGTGCGCATTACTGATGTGTAATACGCCCACTTGCACTTGAGGACATTCCTGGTCATATGCCCGCCGTGAAAAAAAATGTGACGATTAGTCAACTATGGCCAAAATTTAATGAATCAGATTTGATTATGAAAATCCTTAGTCAAAAACAGCCCTGCCTGTTATTATGCATTACTTCATCCATATTTTCTAAAAGCTGTTATTTACATGCAAAGTTTGTTGTTTGTGTTGGTTTTTTTTTTACTATTCTGATTTATATTTGACTAGACGTAGTGTATATGAAGGATGCGTGGAAGTACAACTGTCCAGTGACATTAGTTGGTAATAGTAATCATTGTAATCAAAACAGATGGGGATTAATAATGCACACAGGCGACGGCACTTTCACTGCAATCAACTCAAACCCTCTTTGGCCTTCCCGCTTTATTCCTTGCTGTTATTTATGGTAATCTATTCCTCTACAGTCTAGCTCTCTTCTGTTTTTGTGCATTGTGCCCTGGGACCGTTTCCTGGTTTCACATCGGGTGCGCTGTGGAGGTAGCTTCCCGGTGTGTCTGGCCTCCTTTGATTTAACCTTTTATTTTGGTATAAAGGCTTTCTCTGTACAGGAATTTAAACCAAGACATTGATCCTAGTCAGGGTTAATGGGTGCTGTAAGATATACTGACTCAAAGCAACATTTTAAAAGTCCTATTTGTATCTGCACCAATGCAGCAGTGCAGGTCCTCCTGTTTTTCCCTTGTGTTTCCCCTGGCAGTGTTTCAAATATTGACTCAATTCTGCATGTTGTTGTGCACATTATAATTCAAAGCTGGGCGGTTATACAGTAGACTCACAGCTCCCATTTGGAAAACTAATATTTATTGATTCAACTGTTCTGTTCTGTATGTGCTGCAGAAAATTTGAGTGGAGGAGTTTGGATGAGATTCAAAATGTTCATTTACAAACCTGCTTTTCCTGTTAGTGTGCAACATTTGAATGATCCAACAGCTATTCTGCAGTTTTCTAATATTTCCACTGACTTGAAGGTTTTCTCCTTGGATGATAAAGTGCACAAAAGGTTGTATTAGGGATGCATACAGAAACTCTGAAACTGTAGTAACTGGATCAAAAATGAATGCAAACTCAGCCACCCGCAAGAAGTGCTTGAAAGTAGTATTGTGCAAGTAGTGTCTTGTAAGTATTGCAGCATGCTGACATAGACGCACAGTCTGACACTCTTAAACTTTAACTTTTATTGCAGACGATAACACACCTACAGTAGTGCTTAGTTCCAACACCACTTGTTAAACTTGCACGTACGTTTCCTTGGCATTTTCTATACCAGCAACTTTGTCGTTATCCACCAGTCCCCATCACAATGAGGTGCGTTTACAAACACTGGAATACTGAATATTAACATTACAAAACAAACATCTCATTACACGACCTTTGTTTTGCTCATTCAATACATAACTCTTGTGTGTAGGATTAACAAGCAAACGCCGTTGTAACTGTTGTCTAACATGACCACAATTGCGTATCAGTGATTAGTTTCTCCTCGAATTGTGCACTGAAAGAATGCACTGAAAGTACTGTAAAATCCTGAAATATTTTTTGACTTTATACCAGTGTTGTGTATTGTTGCTGGTTTTGCTATGACAATTATGTTTGTTATGGAAAGTCAGTCGGAAACGGGTGGACTGTACCCTCCAGGTTGGGAGTGAGATCTTGCCTCAGGTGGAGGAGTTCAAGTATCTCGGGTTCTTGTTCACGAGTGAGGGAACGTTGGAGTGTGAGATCGACAGACGGATCGGTGCAGCATCTGCAGTAATGCGGTAAAGAGAGAGCTGAGCCGGAAGGCAAAGCTCTCTGTTTACCAATCGATCTATGTTCCCACCCTCACCTATGGTCATGCGTTATGGGTCATGACCAAAAGAATGAGATCGCGAATACAAGCGGGGGAAATGAGTTTCCTTCGTAGGGTGCCTGGACTCACCCTAAGAGATAGGGTGAGGAGCTCTGCCATCCGGGAGGAGCTCAGAGTAGAGCCGCTGCTCCTTCACATCGAGAGGAGTCAGTTGAGGTGGCTCGGGCATCTAGTCCGGATGCCTCCCGGGCGCCTCCCTGGTGAGGTGTTTCGGGCATGCCCGGTCGGGAGAAGGCCCCCGGGAAGACCTAGGACACGCTGGAGGGACTATGTCTCACAGCTGGCCTGGGAACGCCTTGGTGTCCTCCCGATGGAGCTGGAAGAGGTCGCTGGGGACCGGGAAGTCTGGACTTCCCTACTGAAGCTGCTGCCCCCGCGACCCGGACCCGGATAAGCGGTGGAAAATGGATGGATGGATGGATGTATTTCAAAAGCATCAGTATTGAATCATATTTTAACAACAACAAACATAACCTCGTTGTGTGGATTTTTTAAAAAACGAACTTTGGTTTTACCGGAACTTTCTGTAACCCAACATACTTTGCAAAGTGGAGGGGGTGGAGCAATAGGGACTAAGGGGTTGGTTGAGGCTAAAAGTAGGGAAACGTGATGTAATCACTGAAAATCATTAGCCTTAATAGATCACCCAGCCTGACTGTCTGTGGTTTGGTGAAATGCTGACCCAGTGGCCTTGGACCCTGCTGTTCGTGTGATTAGCAGTTGGCCTCAATTGATTTGGAAAGACTGTGTGTGTGTGTGTGTGTGTGTGTGTGTGTTCGAGAGAGAGATGAGAGAGGTGTCGTGCTAACATTAACACATTTTAACAGGCTATTGCGAGAGTAAAACTATTTGCTGAAGAAAAACAGAACGGTCAAACTTATATCTTTCGCATACTGGAAGTAGCTGACTGACAGATGGTTGTTTGAGCTCCAGACTTTGTTTTGAAATGTGTAGTGAAGCCTGATAGATATTGACCCATCCATCCATTTTCTATACGGCTTATCTTCATTTTATTTGATTTTTTTTGCAAAGTCAGCCTCTGAAGTAGTGAGCATATACGAGGGATGGGCTCATCTAACTAAGGGCGGGCCACCAGGGGTGTGTCATTTATTTCTTTAAGTCATATAAACAAGTTTTCCTCACGTTTGGTCTTCAAAGACAGGCTCTCAGGACACATTACTGTTCATATTAACATATTTAAAGGTCTGTTTTTTCTTAATAGTTTTTCTTTAAACAATGGCACTTAAGAATGTTAAGATTTATCTTAAAACGTTGCTTACGCAGTTAATATGGCAACAGTTTGAGTTAGAAATGGATTATTTTTAATTATGTTATTTAGCTGTGTGCATAATTGTTTCCAAGTCTGAACGCATCAAAAGTAGACCAGCATTTGACATGGGAGGTTGATGATCATATTTAAATTGTCATGTTTTGATGAGATGTAGGAAGTGAAGATGAGGTTGGCCACAGTCTTGTTTTGAAAAGAGGACCCTTTTGCTCCGCTTGTTCCTTTGCACTGATGCCGCCTCTCAGCGATTTCACTGACTTCAGTAACAATTTAGCACTTTGTCAGAGAGCTCTTATCCTCTGAGTGCAAAGGTTCAATATCGCCATCTGTTTCTGTGAATGTGTGTGTGTGCAGATGTGTGAAACAGATCAGAGATTATACAGATTTTGTGATTTCAACATTGCTGACATACAAGTCAATAAAGAATGCAACATAAAAGTTTAAATATTGGTGTAATGTCATTCCTTTGATATTTCAAAAATTCTATACCATCAAGCACATTTATTTTAGACACCAAGACAGTAGTAGCTGCTATAATATTGTCATGCACAAATATGATGAAAACAAAGAGATTTTGATTCTCTGACCGAGTATTATATTTTATATTTTAATTGTTTTACAAACAAAGTAATTCCCCATGCAAAGATTTGTGGATTTATGTCAGATTGTATGTCACTAATTAGTAAACAATTACCGTCCTTAGCTTCTTATCGAACACTAAAGCAGCAATCCTGACTCTTCTAATGGCTAAGCAACAACAGCTTAAAACTGATCCATAGGAAAAGTGCCTTTTGATCATTTTGTTGTGATTCAAAGCCAGATTGGCTCAAATGTCTGTTATTTAGGGCATTTATAATATTGGTCACACCAATGCATTGAAGGGGTGTGATGATTTAGTCTAACCTAATACTGCCCATAAAATATAATTTATATGGTATGTCATATTCGTCAAACAATTAATTGTTAAAGCATATTTGATTTTGGTTTAATGATCTATTGTTTTAAATCAGTACACATTTGTTTTCTATCAGCCATGAATGCAATTAATTTCCAAACTGTTAAGGAGGCGAATTTGCCAGGTTGCTGTGATGTTCCTGATTTCCAGGGAGTCTGCGACAATCCCTTTGCTGTCAGCAGGATTTCATGGCTGCATGCAACTCTAAAGTTTAATTGAGGTGTAAATAGATGCAGGTGCAGAGGGAGATGAGAAAATTGGTTTTGGGGTGGGGTCGTGCGTGTGTGTTGACTGGGAGGTATATTTTTGTTGCTTGTTTATGTACCAGATCGGAATCAAATGAATCCACAATGATCAATACTAAGATAATTATGACCAAAAAAAGGAACAGTAGATACCTTTTGTGGAGAGGATAAGTCTCTCAGCATGAGAGCTGTCCCCCTTCATCTATTTTTCATTTCACTCCTTTGCTCTCATTCTCTCTACCCAATGTTAAATAGTATATCACTTTTTCATATGTCCTGAATCCATTATTAGCGCAGAACTGTCCCAGATAGACACATGACCTATCTTCAAAAGTAGAATTTTTTTTCTATTTTGCATTATGTATTTTTATTGTGTCTAAGCTGCAGGATCAGTGCAGCTAAGACCCTTCTACTTTAGAGAGTATGAGACATAAACAGTGTCATGTTTACCCCATATCTCAGCCAGAGCAATGAATTAAGGCTTAGGGCAACCGTCCTCTCATCTCTTTTGTCTGTGCTCAAACTATAGCATTGATTAGTCCAAAAAAACCTTAAACATGCTTCCCATCCGGCCTCAAACTTGAAAATCCATCGCTGCTTATGGCCCCTTCAGTCGTGCCCTGACCTAATTCGCACAGAAGTCTGTATCTCAGCACAGACCAGCTCAGCATGGCTGTGCTTGCAGTTCCTGGAAAACACACACACAAACACACGGCCCACTTATGCGCCTCCCTCCGCTCGCTGCAAAATATCCCCGAAACATTTCTGAGTAGACCTAAATGGTTGACATCTTTACACAGTCTTTCCCATCATTATATTTATATCCCTTCTTTCCTGCATTAAAAACCCTCTGCCTATTAGCTAACAGACTTTAAATAAGTCTCCATGTTCTTTTATCCCAGGTATGAGAACGTGCAACTTAATTACACTGCACTGCTGCGGTTCATTGAGAGGAACATGAGTTCCAACATGCACCGTGACACGGTGAAGCAAAGCATGATCCCGTCTTTGGGGACACTGGTTTCCAACGCGATAATGATCCCAAACACACCTCCAAGATAACAGGTGCCTTGCTAAGGAAGCTGGTCCTCCAGACCTGAACCCAATTGATCACTTGTGGGGCAACCTCGTAGAAGGGGAAGGTGTGCAAAGTGTCACAACCAAGTGTAACAATCTGTGCAGCTCTGGTAAATTCCATGGCCAAGAGATTTTTTTTATTTGTATATATTTTTCCCCTTAACCACCGTAGAGAAGTTACTATCCTTTCTTTTGGAAAACAATGTAGGCTACTCAGGATCGCCTATTGTAATGGTCTGTAATATTTCTCACCACAGTGAGCCGATTAGACTTTTTACAAAACTAAGGATAGCAATAAAACAACAAATACAGTGAAACATTGATTTCAAAACGCGCCAGGTTTCGTATGATTCAGTTTTTAACAAAAATGTTTGCAAAAATGTTGTCACAGTTATCACACAATATTGCGTGTAACAAACTCGCTTGTTATTCTTTGGCATGTTGAATCTTGTGGTATTAATGAAGATATGAACCGACTACTCCCAGCATTGCTTGTTTATTCATCCGTCTTAGATCACACAGCCAACACCAACAAAACATCGTTACATAGTGATTTGTTGGCAATGACAAGAAAAGAGCAGAGCAAAACAGGAAGTATAAAAAAATATGAGCAGGAAACTGGAACTAAGGCATAACAGTGAAAATAAACCAACTGACAAGCAAACTTAACACACAAAGCGTGACATAAACTTTAGTTTACATAATACTGCTGCATCCTGTAAGACACATTCATCTGGCAAACTCAAATATTTGAGAATTTGACACATACCTGTCCTTTTGCTGATTTATCATTCCACGGACTCGAGTGCCCAAACAGAGAATCCCACGCATTGGTGACTCAGTCTTGTTGTGTTAATAATACACTGCATGTCCATCTGTGTTGGTAGAACGTGTCTTTATTACAAAACATGCTTGTTCATCAACTAAAAATCGGAAACGGATATCATTGTCCTGCTGCTCCATCTCCATGTAGTTCTTTGCTAACTAACACAGTTACACAAGACAAGAGATTAATTAGATTTACTGTACATTGTTTCCTATGTCTAATATTATTTCAGTTTTTGTACGATTCGGTTTTAGACAGACCTTTTGCAACAGGTTTTTAAAAAAAAACTCATGTTCGGCTGTTGCTTTTTTAAATGATGTTATGTTTTGTCCCCCAGTCTCCAGTGAGTCTTTTGTAATGTATAGAACAAGTGTTTCTCAAACTTTTTACAGTCGTGTACCCATTCAGACATTTGACCTAAAGCCATGTACCCCCTACTCCTGCACTCTTAAAAACATATACCATTTTATATTAACTTAAATATTCAACATAATTCCATTCATCCATTTTCTATTCCGCTTATCCTCATTAGGGTCACAAGGTATGCTGGATGCGAGCCTATCCCAGGGGACTTTGGGCAAGGGGCTTACACCCTGGACTGGTCACCAGTCAATCGCAGGGCAGACAATCATTCACACTCACATGTATACCTATAGACAATTTAGAGTCACCAATTAACCAAACATTCATGTTTTGGGAATGTGGGAGGAAACCGGAGTACCTGGGGAAAAAAATCCACACACGCACATGGAGAACATACAAACTCCACACATAGATGCCAAGCGGAGATTCGAACCCTGGTCTTCCAGATCTCCAGACTGTGTGGCCAACACGTATTTTGCAAGGTCACATTTTGACGTTTGACATGAGCATCAATGAATAAGTAACCATCTTACATATCTTTTAGAAATATTGAACATAATTAATTTTTATAGTAATAACAGGTCAAAATATGTATTTTGCGAGTTACATAGTGCTGAAAGTTTCACTTAAGCACTGATAAATGGAAAGTAATCATCCCATCCCTCACGCATATCTTTTATTCGGTTTCTGATGTTGGCATTCTTCTGTTTGAGTGGCTTTAATTTGAGCATCACTTTTTTGTCCACTCACAATGCCTATGGTTTCAATCTGCATATTAGTTTATTACCAAATTTAAGGGAAAAGTTTAACAATCATGATAAAGCAGTATCTCGTACAAAAATCATGCAACCAACGACAAAGCCTCATTTTGTAGGGAAACCCCACTCACAGTGACAGGTTTTCACCGCTGCATCGTGCGGGGATGGAAACACCAATAAACTATAAATTCAATCTATAAACACTCAACGCACAAAATAATCATCCAACTTACTTATTTGTTCATATGATGCACACAGAGCAATGAACAACATTGTGTACTGTCTTCATCCTGCTCTTTTCTCCTTGCGCCATGAGGCGTTCAGGCACACTCCTAATTGAGTGTTAGTCGCTAATTGTTTTTATTGTTTATTTATTGAGGGTACGCGTACCACACTTCATGAACCTAGGGTAAAGAATGAGGTAACACAAGCTCACTGTGTGTAGCCCTGGTTGTTATGACCATGTTTATGTTTACAAAATGTGCTCAGTGCTAGACTTTGTATTACGTTTTTCACACCAGGTTTCTGAATGTAAATTCAGACATTCTCACTTTCACATTTACAGATGGCGTGAAATACATGTGACAGTAGAGGAGGCAACGTGGGAAGAATGTCTGTCACTCTATCTGTCTGATTGGAACCAAGTCAGTGCTCATATTCCAAACAAATACTGAAACCTGAAAATGGACAAAAGAGGTGGCAGGATGTAGTGTCCTCAATTTGATTCAATCTGGTTTTGGGCTCGGGGCGGCAGGACTGGCGGGTTTAAACAAGATACGGTGGAACCTTAAGAAATGTTATATCATGAAATATGATTACATATAAATGGCATAATTCGTTTCAGTCCGGATGTACCCACCCGAAAGAAATATGTTCATTAATGACAACATAATCATTTACAAGTGCATGGATGTAAAAACACAATGAGAAAATAGTAAAAGCAGTGAAAAATAATAACAAATGTTGTTATGAATATTTATCTTTTGAGTCGAGCAAGGTGAGCTTCATGGCGGCGGAGGAGATGACAAACAGAGTTTTGACAGATGTCAGAAATCATATGCAAGTTTCAACAATCGACAGGAACTTTTCGGTACGCTGAGCAAAGAGACGCCATAATCTGTAGGTCATTTTCGTACTTTTATTTTTTTTTTTTTTTTGTTAAATGGAAATATCTTCGAAGCCCATTTTGTATTATGAATTTTTTCGTAAGTCGAGGTTCAACTGTATTTAACATGGCCTTTTGGGGTTGCCAATTTAAACATGTTTTCATACAAAGCTGCATTATTTGCATCCATTTTGTGTTTCAATTTTGTGTCCCAAGACTTTTTATCTTGACGATGACAAGATCATGTGCTGTTGACTGAGTGAGCTCTCCCTGCAGCAGAGTGATTTGAATTTGCTTGTTTAGATTTTAATTTGAACAGCCCACAGAGCAAAGATGGTCTTTTTGTTTCACAGCCAGTATCCCAGTTGGAATTCTCTCTCAGTTTTGATTGGACCAGATGGTCCTTTGCTGTCCCTCTGACCTTTTCCACAGTAAACACTTTGTCGACTGTTTCTTGATCAACTACTCAACAGCACAGATGGTACATGTGGTTTGTGTATTAACTTTGTCATGATACCGCACCCCACACGCAATGTTTTTAATCTCTGTATTTAAAAAAACTATTTGGCATTGCAGACTACCTTGACACAGCATGCACATCTGCAGAGACCAGATGGTAAGAGAGGACCAAAGTATTACATTTAGCACAAAGAGCATCCATATACTGTACCGATGTCAAGCCTTAGCGCCAATATTATTGTGCTTAAAATACACGCCTAATTAAAATGGTATAAAAATAGCATTGGCTTGTACAGTTTTGGTATTTTGCCAGTTTTGTTTACTTTGTACAGTTTTGGTACTTTGGTACCAAAATTGTACTTTGGACACACGGGGACATTTGCAGCCCGTAGCTTAGTTTTTATTGGCCCCTGACACATTGTAGAAAGAAAATTAAACGAAAAAAACCAGCAAAAATTGTAAAAAGAGCAAAAAGGCACATTGTAAAAGGAAAGAAGCCGAAATGTTGATAGCTAATAATACAACAAAGCTTTTGGTTTTTTTAGCTTTTTTACAAATCAAAATCCTTTAATTTTCATTATGCAGCCCTCGATGCCCCTGCTTTAAATCATTAGTCTATTTATTGGAACCTTGACTTAATCACTTTAACAATATTTTGTTGTATTAGCTTTTTTGCATTGGTTTGTTGTTTTGAGCAGTTCAAGTAAAAAAAAAAAAAAAAAAGTATTTGCGTATGATAAAAATAATGAAATATTCTAATGATAATATTTGCATGATTGCGTGATGAATGTGCTGTTAGGGGCGACATTTCAATACACCCTTAGGTATTTGTGCGTGCGTCCTCTTCCTAAAGAACAAACTTACCTGACCTCGAAGTGTTATTTTCTGAAAGTCTTTTGTCTGCATTTTATAAAATAATTAGAGATATCAAAGTTGAGGGTTCCTTTAACTGAACGTTATTTATTTATTTATTTTTTACACTGGATTATCGTGTTTCACCCTCAGGCCACACTGTAGTTTGAAATGCAGCGTTTACTCTGGAGGCATAATCGGGAACAAATTTTGAGCAGAAATGGACAAAGAAAAGGGTACTTTCATAGAATTTAAAATTTAGCTTCAAAGCCCTAGCAGACTGCTCTCGCACAAAGTTATTTGTACGTACTGTCGCTGTGATCGGAACTGTCACAGACTACGTCACCTGTAAGAAGTTACTGGAGCAGCATTTTTTAAACCGTCATTTATACAGTGGCACCTTGGCGTACGAGTATCCCAACTAACAAATGTTTGTTGTTTTTGTTTTGTTTTTAGATGCGAGCTGTCTTTCGGATTTTTTTTTTTTGCTTCGAACTGCGAGCTAAAATTTGTGTTACAAGCTGTTAATTACCTGCAGGCATAGCCAAGGACAGCTATTTGGGGACTTGTGTCAATGTGACCATGGCTCAAGATGAGAATTCCAATGTCCTTGACTGCCAGAGTACCCAATCATGTTTTCCAGAATTCTTTGCTGCACCCGTTACTGGCTATATGATATAGTGGACATACTTTTTGAAAATAACATATTACTGCATGGTGCACCTAAAGAGGATGACACACCTTCTTCAAGGAGACGTGGGATGTGAAAGTACTTCCAGGTACGTGAAAAATCACTCGGCATCTTCCACTGCTGTGAAATTCTGCTCATCTCGTCCTATGAATAGAATTATTTTTCAGGTTATCAGTTTAGCCTTTTGACTGTCACACACATACGTGCGAGTGCTCACCACATGGGCACCGGTTTCAATGATGATCACACCGTGAGCCTCTAAAACTCACCTTGGTCCGTCAATTGTCTTGTACAACGTGCTACCCGCGCAAGATAGCTTTCGTGGCATGTGTTGGCAGTTCATAACAAACATGGCTGCCATGTGGAACTTGTTTTGTGGGAGGGCAAACTGCCAAAGATGTTAGGTCAAGATACCTTACTGCACCAAATGATCACTGTGTGACGCAATAGTGGAAAATCGTCCGATACTGATGACCGATCGACCCCTAGCTATATCAGTATAGGGAAAAAAACGATACCAATTTTTTTCTGCGATTAAGTGATTACTCATGCGTTAATCACATTTTGTCCATAGTTATGCCATTATCACTTGTGAGTTGTTATTGCATTGGCTATTGTGTAATAACACAATAATGTTCTTAGCCAAGAGGATGCTCGTCATAAGCAAACAAACCGTGGAACAGCTCATGAAAATGATGTTATTCCATGTTCTGCATGGTGATGTGAATCGGTTCAAATATCATTGAAAATGGCAGCCCAGGAGAGGGCAGACAGTCACAAATGTGTATTCTGGCACATGATTTTAGTCATCTGACATCTTGCACTGAGTACCAGTATCCTGTATAATTAATATATACGGCATGTTTGTTGGAAATGAAACATAATCTGCTCCAGGGTCCGGTGGTTGCCATCGAAAAGCTTTATCTGTAAAAGCAATGTTTCTGGGTATATTTTAACATTCTTTGCGTGTGTAAAAATAACTTGCTTATTAATACATATGTATATATCTCCGCTGCTTTAGGATGTGAAAAACAATCAAACACTCTTGGTACCACGTCCTGACTTTGATTTTCTTTGTGTAATCTGGTCTTCTGATACTGTCCTCTTAACATTCCATGTTGAGGCAAGACAAAGGATAAGAACACACCCAAATTAATCCTCTTGATGCATTCTGAATAGAGAGCATTCAGAAACATATTTTTAAAACTTTGGTTGATTTCCAAACTGTACAAACTCAGGGGTGTTCGCCTTTAGAGGTTCCACCGTTGGCTGACAGTAATATCAGCCTCACATCGAATGGCTGTTAAATCTATTGTCATAGCAGGGAAACAGTGTTCTAAGATTGTTTGTGTAAGATCACTGGCTGACACTTGGCCACGGCTCTGTGCTCTGTCACAGGGTGTATAGTGAACATCAAGCCAATCCTCCAGATGCAGAAGAGGAATGTCCAACTCTCCACATAGCTGGATTTCAGCCAAAACTAATGGCCCTTTCATTGCTGTTTGACTCTAGTTGATGTGACCACAGGGCCCTTGATGATCTTTGTCTTGGTCAGGAAATGGCTGCAGCCTCCTGTCAGCTAGAGGAGTCAACAAATCTTGTTTCAGACATTTTGGCATAGGGAAATATAAAGTTCATGTTGTGGGAATGTATGAATTAAAAAAATATGGCTATTCTAAGATGACTGAAAAAGACATCTGATAAGACATTTCAACAAGTCATTTAGTTTTGCTTACACTTGTGAGTAATCCTCTAAAAGTGTTATTTTTCTCACTGTTTTATAATTTATACAGTATTTAAAACACCAAATGTAAGGCTCCAGAGTCTGGAGCTGTGCCGACATGCCATCAGGAATGTATGCTCCTGCTCTACATTGGGTCATGGGAAAATGCTGGTGTCAGTTATTGTTGCTTTGTTGTGTTATTGTTGATCTTCTCAGGAAGAGGAGGGCACTTATTTAAAGAATGTATAGTGGAAGGAAGGAGTCAAATTCAGCATGTACATATAAAGATGTTATTTTGCAACATTTTCTGCGTTATCTCTATAATCCTATTCCAATGCTGTTTATAGGTGGTGCTTCATTAGAACTTCATTGTCAGCATGTATGCATATACTGTACCTGTTTATTCTTTTTTGCTCATATGCTACACTGTGTAGACAAGGATATGTGCAATGCCTGTCTACTGTAATACTTGCACAATAAAATAAAAATAAAAAACCTTTACCCTGAGAACTAGAAAGTCTGTCATGGCGTCCAGATAACTTTGCTTTTGCATTTCCATTTGCCAAACGGATGCACCACGGATGGCTTCTTCACTAACCATGCCACATCTGACGTAATTTAACATAATAACTTAAGTCTAAGGAGTACGGTCAACCCATATTTGAATACTTGTCGTTTTGGACAATACAAGATACTACAGTAGACTCTTCTTAAAGGAGTCTGGATCACACACATAATCATAGTGATTGTCGTGTCCTATCACAATACCTCCCCTTTCCATGAGTTGACCCATGTTCTACACAGGTGCCCCGTCTTGGGCCAGTTCCACAAGTACAACATACCCCGTAGGTCCTTTCAAATAGGCACTCCTCAAACAACCTCACAGCTTACCATGCCACGTCTGACACCATTTGTCATTCAAGTTGTGGTGGAATGCCATGCTCCATGGTTCAAAGACAAGGCTGTCTTCTATACAGGTGCACCAATGTGCCCATTGCAGTCCTCAAGAGTGCCTCGCCCATTTCAGTTCAATTGCATGCGATCACCTTTCCCAAGGGTCGTTCCAACTGGCCACACCACAGGTGACCCATAAGTTAACCGTCCCACTTCTGACACAATTTGTCACTGAAGTATGAGGAATCCGGTGTTGAATATACAACAGTAGTGATGACATGCTTCATAATACAACCTCCTGCTTCTGTTCAGGCCCATGTCCTATTTAAGAATCCCATTTCATCCCTCCTTGTGCATCACATCACAGGCTAATTACACATTTTTAATCGATCCCTTAGGTTCTTCCATATTGGCTCACCCCTTCCTGAATCCCACTTCTGACACCATTTGTCACAGAGGAGTACCTTACGTGAATTTGAAGATTACCTAACTGTAAAGGCAGACTAAAAATATATGACTCTGGTACTATTACCGACACATTATCGGCCTATACCTATACCAATTAATGCTAATTTAATCAACATTTGTGTTTTTCAGGGGAGCTTTCTCTGAGGTTGTCCTAGCAGAAGAGAAGCGGACACAAAGACTGGTGGCCATCAAGTGCATCCCTAAGAAGGCGTTGGAGGGCAAAGAAAACAGCATCGAGAACGAGATAGCAGTGCTGCACAAGTAAGTGGGCTTCACAATTTATTTATTTTTTTTTACAGTTTCCATATCAGCTTCTGCATGTGATACTCACTGTTGAAATGTTGCAATGTAACACAAAGGCTAGAGAAATGGTGGAAACATTCTTTTCTTCACATGCAGAATTACAGACCGTTGTCTTTTCTGCATTGGTTCCCAAGTTATTTTTAGAGCTGTTGTTGCCTGGGTTACAGGAGACACACAACTCCGATCCATATGCAGTCATGATACCGCTTGAGGTGCAGATGGTGGAGGAGAGACAGGTGGGGTTAGTACACGGTTCCGTTACAATTTGGACGTAATGGAGCTAAGTGACGTAAAGAGGCGCTGAAAATCACAGCATGTTTATCCTGTGGGAGTTTGTGTGCACTCGCAAGATGGTTTGATTACTCACTGCAGCATGCGACCCTCAATTTCCCTTTGCATACACGACACACAAGTGGGGAATAAGTTCTGTTATCATAATCACAAATTTCCTTAAAGCTGCATTAATGAATAGGGGTCATTTGCACACAGATTTGTAAAGGGATAAACGGATTATACTTCATTTTTACAAAAGGATGATA
Organism: Oostethus manadensis; assembly: GCA_024372805.1. Lineage (NCBI taxonomy): Eukaryota > Metazoa > Chordata > Actinopteri > Syngnathiformes > Syngnathidae > Oostethus > Oostethus manadensis. The sequence goes on from QODF01000029.1 coordinate 2,014,716, forward strand.
AATGACTTGTGATTGTTTGGGAAAAAGGTATCCTGGATGCATTCCTCTTACTCAAAATACAGATGCCTTTGATTGTTAAACCAAGGTTGTTACGGCACCCACAAGATCACTTCTTTTGATTAAATCCATGCTACTAAAAGAAGCATGGGTTTAAACATCTGAAAACATTTTTGGTTAAAAACTTGGCAACACTTCCTTAATTTGCTGACTTCTGTGCTCTGACGCTGTGTGAGACCTGAAGATACTGACAGGGGTCGGCAGATGACTCACCAGCCTTTCTTTCTGCCTCCTCAAGTCACCATGACCAGTGTCAGCCTCACCGACACCACATATCTGTCCCACACAAATGAAGAAAACAGCTGCAAAACAAACACACTGCGTTTAAATGTGAATGTGCGCGTTAAAGAGCTTGCACACGCTTGCACGTGTCCAAGCGCAGGACAGCTTTAATCCGACATTCATCCTTCGCAGGGTCCATCAATCCTTCCACAGTCAGCTAAGCAGATGAATGAAGGCACATTGTTCGAGTCAGCACTGTAATCCTGCACAAGTTTAGACCTGCACATTCCTGCACTGTAGCTGTGTCCTCCACACCAACTGGACAAGTGGCGCGCATTGAGACAATATTAGCACATTATATTACAGCACATTCATTGTAATTACTCTATAATCTTAACTTGGCTGGGCACCAACCTTACAGGAAGGCCAACATATATACATATATATTGTCAAGACAAGATGATTTCATTATTCACCTACAAATTAGAGATGCTGTCAAAAACACCAAACAAAACAAAACAGATACACACAAAAATATCATGGTGATTACGATTATGGTATTAAGTTTGTACCACTCGTTGACAACATTCATTCATTCATTCATTCATTTTCTATACCTCTTATCCTCATTAGGGTCATTTGGTGGAAATAATTTTGTGGAAATCATTTTAATGGCTTTAGTGTAATTCAACCAAATAATAGTCACCTCCCTTCATCGTGCAATGGCGGTAGCTCAAGTTGTCATGTTCTTCTTCTTCAGACCACAAACCAGTTGAAAATGAATCAACAGCGCCTGTGTTGGTTGCAGTGAAGTAGTGTACTCAATTTTGCCTGAATCGCTTCAAAACGTGATTAATCAACAATCAATTCCATACAATCATTTAACAATCAATTAATTTTACCATCCCTATTTATTATATCGAATCAATATCCTTGATATCCTAGTTCTATAATTCTTCATGAACTTAAATGGGAATGTGTAATATAATGAAAATTTGTTTTCTACCACCTACCCTACATTTTGGGGGGAAAGATTACATGTGCATACAGTAGAATACATGCATTATCTACTGTCATTACACATTCATAAACACATGTATACGCAGACATACACATTCAAATGCATGCTTACAAATAAATACCATCTTTATTATAAACTCCTTACTTTTATAAACACCTGGTTCTATATTTGATTTAGTAAATAAACTAACCCCTATTTGAAGAAATATTTTCATGCCTTGTGATATATTGTTTTAATCCCCTAAGAAGTGCACAGTTTTATACTGTATATTATGTATTACTGTTACTAATGATGAGGTCTGCTCATTATATGATATGGGGTCAATTTTTTGATGGAAGAGGCATCACTCCTTACATTGAAAGCCAATGAAGCTGCTTTTTAATGGGGACATTAATGCTTATTTTTGATAAGAAATATTTTATGGAAGAAAAGGTTTAATTTCCATCCATCCATTTTCTTCCGCTTATCCGAGGTCGGGTCGCAAGGGCAGCAACCTAAGCAGGGAAGCCCAAAGGCCCCTCTCCCCGGCCACTTCTTCCAGCTCTTCCCAGCGGATGCCAAGGCGTTCCCAGGCCAGCTGAGAGACATAGTCTCTCTAACAGGTCTTGGGTCTTTCCTGAGGCCTCCTACCGTTTGGACGTGCCCTGAACACCTCCCCAGGAAGGCGTTCGGGAGGCATCCTAACCAGATGCCCGAGCCACCTCATCTGACTCCTCTCAATGCGAAGGAGCAGCGGTTCTACTCCGAGTCTCTCCAGGATGACAGTGCTTCTCACCCTATCTCTAAGGGAGAGCCCAGCCACCCTGCGGAGAAAACTTATTTCGGCCGCTTGTACTCGCGATCCTGTCCTTACGGTCACTACCTAAAGCTCATGACCGTAGGTAAGGGTAGGAACGTAGATCGACCGGTAAATCGAGAGCTTTGCCTTTTGGCTCAGCTCTCTTTTTCACCACGACAGATCGGTGCAGAGTCTGCATCACTGCAGACGCTGCACCAACCCACCTGTCCATCTCGCGTTCCATCCTTCCATCACTCGTAAACAAGACCCCGAGGTACTTAAACTCCTCCAGTTGAGGCAGGACCTCATCCCAAACTCGGAGATGGCACTCCACCCTTTCCGGGGCGAGAACCATGGACTCGGACTTGGAGGTGCTGATTCTCATCCCAGCCGCTTCACACTCAGCTGCGAACCGGTCCAGTAAGAGTTGAAGGTCACTGCTCGATGAAGCCAACAGGACCACATCATCTGCAAAAAGCAGAGATCGAATCCTGTGGCCACCAAACTGAAACCCCTCAACGCCCTGGCTTCGCCTAGAAATTCTGTCCATGAAAGTAGTGAACAGAATCGGTGACAAAGGGTAGCCCTGGCGGAGTCCAACCCTCACTGGAAACGGCAATGCCAACCAAACTCTGACACCGGTCATACAGGGAACGAACCGCCTGGATTAGGTGGTCTGAGACCCCATATTCCCAGAGCACTCCCACAGTATTCCCCGAGGAACACGGTCGAATGCCTTCTCCAAGTCCACAGAACACATGTAGACTGGTTGGGCAAACTCCCATGCACCCTCAAGGACCCTGTCAAGAGTATAGAGCTGGTCTACAGTTCCACGACCAGGACGAAAACCACACTGCTCCTCCTAAATCCGAGATTCGACTATCCGGCGCATCCTCCTCTCCAGAACCCCTGAACAGACATTACTGGGAAGGCTGAGGAGGGTGGTCAACGATAGTTAGACACCTTCCGGTCCCCCTTCTTGAAAAGCGGGACCACCACCCCGGTCTGCCAGTCCAGGGGCACCGACCCCGACGTCCACGCAATGCTGCAGAGTCGTGTCAACCAAGACACGCCCACAGATTCTAGGGCCTTAAGGAACTCCAGGTGGATCTCATCCACCCCCGCGGCCTTGCCACCAAGGAGCTTTTTGACCACCTCGGTGACCTCAGCCGCAGAGATAGCCGAACCTGACTCAGAGTCCCCAGGCACTGCTTCCATGTTGGAAGGCGTGTCGGTGGGATTGAGGAGGTAAAGTATTTCCTTCCACCGGTCCACAACTTCTCGAGTCGAGTTCAGCTGCACACCGTCCCCACCATACACGGTGTTGACTATGCACTGCTTCGCCCACTCGGATTCAATGTCCGCTGCCTCCCTCGGAACATGGTCAAAGCTCTCCCGTAGGTGGGATTTGAAACTCCTTCTGACAGGGGACTCTGCCAGGCGTTCCCAGCAGACCCTCACAATGCGTTTGGGTCTGCCAGGTCTGACCGGCATCCTCCCCCACCATCGGAACCAACCCACCACCAGATGGTGATCAGTTGACAGCTCCGACCCTTTCCCCACCCGAGTGTCCAAAACATGTGGTCACAAGTCCGACGACACAACCACAAAGTCAATCATCGAACTGCGGCCCAGGGTGTCCTGGTGCCAAGTGCACATGTGGACACCCTTATGCTTGAACATGGTGTTCATTTTAGACAATCCGTGACGAGCACAGAAGTCCAATAACAAAGCACCGCTCGGGTTAAGATCAGGGGGGCCGTTCCTCCCAATCACACCTCTCCAGGTTTTACTGTCGCTGCCAACATGAGCCTTGAAGTCACCCAGCAGAACAAGGGAATCCCCCGAGGGAGCACTCTCTAGTACTTCCTCTAAGGACTCCAAAAAGGGCGGGTATTCTGAACTGCTGTTTGGCGCATAAGCCCAAACAGTCAGGAGAGGCGCCCCCCCACCCGAAGGCGTAGGGAAACTACCCTCTCGTTTACCGGGTTAAACTCCAACGTGCAGGCTTGAAGCCGGGGGGCAACTAGAATTGCCACCCCTGCTCGTCGCCTCTCATTGCCGGCAACACCAGAGTGGAATGAACTCCCCTCGAGAAGAAGACTGGTTCCAGAGCCCTTGCTGTGCGTTGAGGTGAGTCCGACTATATCTAGCCGGAATTTCTCCACCTCACGCACCAGCTCAGGCTCCTTCCCCGCCAGAGAGGTGAAATTCCACGTACCGACAACTAGCTTCTGTAGCCGAGGATCGAACCGCCAAGGCCCCTGCCTCCGGCCGCCACCCAGCTGTTTTTGCATTCGACCTTTTGGCCCCTCCCACGAGTGGTGAGCTCATGGGAGAAGGGACCCACGTTACCTTTTCTGGCTGTGCCCGACCGGGCCCCATGGGTGCAGGCCCAGCCACCAGACGCTCGCCATCGTGCCCCGCCTCTGGGCCTGGCTCCAGAGGGGGGCCTCGGTGACCCGCGTCAGGGCGGGGGAAAACAAATTCCATTGTTATTGTGCATCATTGGGGTCTATTGAGCCACTCTTTGTCTGGGTTTGATTTAATATTATAAAAAAGTACTTGTGTGTTGTACCTTTTTGATCAAAAGTTTAAGACCAATAATTAAAATTATTTAAATTTTCAATTGTTGGATCTTAAAAGGATTCTTAGTCAAGCTTCAAAATGCATAAAGAAGTCAACAATTTATTGCAAACCGTTAAACTAAAATAGGCTGTTCATCAACTGATCAAAGATGAAAAAAAACGCAACCACGCCTAAAATAGACACAGTAATGACTAGCAGAGACGTTATTGTTAATCACCTGCCAATATTTCTAGGAGGCTAGTAGGAATGATGCTCCAGGTGGTGAAGATGGTTTCACAAAGGACATTCACTTTCTGGAACTGATGTCCATTTTTGTAAACTTCCCTTGTGTAAACTTCCTAAGTGTTCTCAACTAGATTTCTGTAAATCAGTCATAAGGGATTCCCACTGCAACGTTGCCACATAGCCAGCTGTCGTTTGACACCCCTGCACAACCTGAAACTCCATTATTCCATTGAAGGAAAAAGTACCCCATATTATGATGGCGCCCCTCCACTGTGCCGTGTGAAAAAACATCTCAGGTGGGATCTTCTTGTCATTCCAGTAACGTTGGAAGCCTCCAGGGCCCTCAAGGTTACATTTTTCCTCATCAAAGAATAAAACTTTCTTCCACCTTTCAATGTCTCATGTTCAGAATCAGATTCAGAAAAACTTTATTGCCATTGTAAGTTAACAATTCACAAACTAGGAACTTTGGTTTGGTGCTCTTGTGCAAATTCCAAATCTGCAATTTTGTGGCATTGAAAGACATGAGGCCTTTGAAGACGTTTTTTCTTCTTAAACCCCTTTTTTCACAGATGCCATTGGATGGTGATTAAACTGCACTCGGCATCATCAACCACCTTAATTTGGGCTGAGGATTGTCCTGTGTCTTGAGAGACAGCCAATCAGATGTTTTTTTGGGTCTACATCTTGCCTTTTTTGTTCGATCACCCTCAGGATATTTGAAAAAGTTTAAAATTCTTACTGTGTCCAACCTCAGCAGTAATAGCGCACTTCGAGAGGCCTCACTTATGCAGCCCAACCATCTAACCGCATTCAAACAGAGAAAGCTTTTTTGCCTTTGCCATCAAGATATCATAACAGAAAATCACATTGAATTCACATTTTACATGGATTTTGGCATTTAAAGGCCGTGGTCTTAAACCTTGGATTAGTATATGCATAGCCTAGTTCACTTAAATGTCTCTCTCTCATTTCTTCATTTTGCATTTTGAAGCTCTTTATGGTGCAACAGTGCAAAAGGGACATTCTTGCAATTTGTCAACTGGCCTTAAAATGTTGTGTGTACATCCAGTATATACATTGGGTGAGTCACCGCACCCACAACTATAAGAACATGGATGCAAAGAGTTCAACCAAATAATGACGAGTCACATACATACACAGCAAATTATTTCCCAATTAGGATGTACAGCTTATTTCCATCACACTGAGGGGTGTTGCTTTGGTTTTTTTAATATGAATTATTAATTGATTTCTTTCTTACATGCCTTGCAGGATTAAGCATGCCAACATTGTCTCTCTGGAAGAAATATTTGAGAGTAAATCACACCTCTACCTTGTCATGCAACTGTGAGTATTTGCATATGTGTGAGTTTGGAACTCACTACTTGTGCTATCTCCCCCGCACATCTTGTCACATGCCATTAATTGCGCTCAACAAACGCACTCCCCTGCGCACACACACAGACTTACAGGCACGCATTGTACTATGCTTACTCATGGACAACAGTGGGGAGGTTTGCCTTCGCAACTGCAGCCTGTCAGCCTACCATCCACGTCGGTGACTGAAATGTCAGAGCGAAAAAATCAAAAGGGAGGACGGATAACGATCAAGAGCTTTATTAAATTACCCTGCAGAAACTCTGCACAATTTATGTGAGAGATAAAAACCAAAGGCAGAGATGAAGGTAAAGACCTACATTTCTTGTCCATTTGAAGTCATTGTACTCCCTAGTAATGTTTATGATCCTTCCTAACAGCCCTAAGCTTTGGCCTTGTGGTACTTCATCACAATTGTGAATCTTCTTGGCATAACTTTATTATTTTAGGACAACAAAACAATGTGAAAATGCTCAACTGTTCTCAACACTAGTTTAGTCTTCAATTTAAGCCTTGTGTACATTTTTCTAAATTTCAATATGCAAGTTTAAATATCTGTAAGGAGATATTTTTTGAAGTTATGTCACCCTCTAGTGGCATTTTTTTTTTATCCATCTATCCATCCATCCTTCTCCATGCCATTTATCCTCACTAGGGTGGCAGGGGTATGCTGGAGCCATCCCAGCTGACTTTGGGCAAGATGCGGGGATCGCCAGTCAATTGCAGAGCATATATAAACAAACAACCATTCACACTCACATTCATACCTATGGATAATGTAGAGTTGCCAATTAACCCAATTAAAATCAATATAACATATAATTGTTTTACTCAATGTAAGTGTTTTCTCAGTAATACTACTGAATTCATTTATCATATTTTTTCCGACAAAGTTATATATCCTACTTGTGCATGGTATATCCCTAAACACTGTCAAATTGTGGTACAATTACCACACGAGTACTGGTGTACACAGGTTTCAAATCCAGTGGCACTCAGGAACAGAATTTTGTTTTTAGTAAAAATAAAGTTGTATATGTTGTATACGAAATAAATAATTGTACAAATACAACATGAATGTATGTCTCTGTGAAATTGAATCCAAATCAGAATTTACTGTGCTAAACTAATTTGTAACTAATCTCCTACTCCACAAGTCAATTAAATGCAAATACAGGCAACTTATTCAAAGCTAAACTGTAATCTGAGTTTGCAAAAACTGTAGTGCTTAGTAAAGCACAATGTACTTGGTGTAAAAGAATTGATTGCCTTAACATAAAATCCTCTCATTTTCCTGTTTACCATCATTAATTTATCAATGAAGGACTGCTTTTTATCATGCATTCAGGGTGTCTGGTGGGGAACTGTTTGACCGCATCATAGAGAAGGGCTTCTACACAGAAAAAGATGCAAGTAAGCTCATTCAGCAGATTCTGGATGCTGTCAAATATCTCCACGACATGGGAATTGTCCACCGAGACCTCAAGGTAATTTCTGAATTTGATGTTGTTTGATTGTATTACGTAGAGCTGAGAAAATGTGTCCTTGAATTGATTGCAACATCATCTGCAATTAGACAACACAGTCCTGATGATTATTGTTGTAATGTATTATGTTTCCTCCACTGGGATTGGTAATCAGTGTATGGTGGGATGTGGTATGTTTCGTATTCCGGGGCAAACTGATTTGATAAAATGTTGTGTCCCAGCCAGAGAATCTGCTCTACGATAGCATGGACGACGACTCCAAAATCATGATCAGCGACTTTGGCCTGTCTAAAATTGAGGGTTCTGGCAGTGTGATGTCAACAGCCTGTGGAACACCTGGATATGTTGGTAAAAAAAAAGTATTCCACATTCAAAAATAACTGCTATATGTTATTTCTGACATATTAAAACCCTGCTTATTACATGAAAATACCTGCTTTATAGGTTAAGCACAAAGAACTTATATTTGTTTGTATTTCAAAACATCTTTGTCTCATAGGAAGTATTGGACATATAAATACAGTGGAAGCTCCAACATAATTTTGTGATGCAGGCCAACTTCGTATATATATAACATATATGTATGTGTATATATATATATATGTATATATAGAATTACAACAATATAGTAACAAAATAATGACTATAATTGTATACGGTATACATTTTTCCACATAAGATAATGTAAAGTGAAGTAAATCAACCAGTCGCTATCATAAAACCTTAGTTATATTTACAGGTAATGTTCAAAGAATACTGTGACACAAAGGGAGTAGACCCCCGCCATGTGTTATATACGACACACACTGGTGGTACGTCTACGGTGCTACTGTACCAAAAGCCTTCCTTACTCATGGTGCAACCAAAAATAACACAACAAGTAACACTTGTGAAGACACGATATAACTCCACCACACAGGACTATGCCGGTATCGAAATAAATGCTTACATACTAGTATGTATGCAAAACAATTCTATTTTATACTAATTAATAACCCACAAGGTGTGCAGGGTAACTTTCTGTGAAGTCCAATTCATAATTGTTATAATATATATTATAAAATGTGTATATTTAAATGTTTATATATTATTTTTTTATTAGTTTATATATTTAATACAAATTAATGAATTATGCACCCATTAACTTTATGATTATATTATAGTTTTGCATATTTTCCCAGCCAATTTTAGTTGAGGTTAAAATGATTTTTGGAGAGTCACCTGTAAATCAAACGAATCAGAACAGGTGTAAAGTGTAAAAAAAAATAAAATAAAAATCCTTTCCTTTCAGCCCCCGAGGTTTTGGCACAGAAGCCCTACAGCAAAGCAGTGGACTGCTGGTCTATTGGAGTCATAGCCTACATTCTGTGAGTGCACGAATCTTGTTCGTATTATTACATGTTTCAGTCCACATGCGTGCTGTTCATTGTTAAACATGTTTGTGCCTCTCAGGTTGTGCGGTTACCCTCCATTCTACGACGAAAACGACGCCAAACTGTTTGAGCAGATCCTGAAAGCAGAATATGAGTTTGATTCTCCTTACTGGGATGACATCTCAGATTCAGGTATCCCTACGGCTAGAACCTTTGTCATATTATAGCAGTCCTAATCAATGGGCTCTTTGGTGGCTGTGATCATCACCAGAACAAGCCAATTGGACTGTTAAGTAAGTCATGGGGTATTTCATTTTCTGTCATGACAGCTAAAGACTTCATAGTCCACCTGATGGAGAAAGACCCCAGCGTACGCTACACTTGTGAACAGGCCCTGCAGCATCCATGGTACAGTACATGACATAACCTCGCTTCCTTCCCAGCATGCTTTGAGAAGCTCAGATGTTTTGATACAACTCAAATGTATTTTTCCTGATACTTTTATGATTTGACATTCACCGTAGGATTGCTGGCGACACAGCATTGGACAAGAACATCCATGAGTCTGTCAGTGCACAGATCAAGAAGAACTTTGCTAAAAGCAAGTGGAAGGTGAGACTATCATATTTATATTTTTACCTTTCTTTGGAACACCCGTAGTTGGGATTTGTGGAGCATATTTCCTCATTTAGCGGGTAGAGGTGTAATGATATGCAACAATGTATGTCAAGTGAAACCGGACTTTAAAACTAAATAAAATGGAACAATTATAAAGAAATACAGAGAAATGTCATAAACCTTAGCTGTGCAAAACTAACGGAGCCATCTTCACCTAATGCTCATGTTCACCATCAGCAAGCGTTCAACGCCACGGCAGTCGTCCGCCACATGAGGCGTCTCCAGCTCAGCACCAACAATGAAGGACCCAACCAAGGTAACCTGCCGAGTCCATGCAGAGCTCATCTACTGCTGCCAGGAGAGGATCCTCAGCATGCAGGTATTCATTGTTAGGCCGCATTCTCTCATTGTGTCCTTTTCCTGTTATGTTCAATGGCGACTTTGCATCAGGGACACAGCATCACAGGCCCCACGGGATGTCCCGATCCAATCTGCAAATCTGCTGTATTTTGGAGATCAGCTCTTATCGGCTTCCGCCACGAGATCGGACTGATCCGGTTGCCGTATAATATTTGTAACTCTGGGCCACACTCGAACATGATAGGTGCGGTAATGCGCCTCAAAGCTGGTTGCCACTTAACTCCCGCCACCCAGATGAAGAAAACACAACACCACTATGCAGACATATCCGTGGTGTACTGTAGTAAAGTTAGTTTCATGTGGACCTTGGATATTCAGACTCGTAGCAACAGCAGTACTTTCCCCGTAGTTGCCCAGACGGCTGTGTTTATGCGGGGAGCTCGCACAGAAGTGCCGGTGCTGTTCATACTAAGGACCGTCAATAAATTACTATTGCATTGAAGAGAGTTTATATATTTGAAATCACACCACAAATTAACCTATAAACATGTAAAAAGATTAATCCTACTCTAAAAGTATTTTGCTTGCCCATTTTTAACTGTTGGATCTTTTATTGGATTAGGGACCTGCCTTACAGAGATTTGTAACAAAAGCCAAACAATACGGTTGGTCATGCTGTGTAACAAAGTAAATCCAGCAATACTTTGGTTGCATTACTTGTAATGCTTTAAAGAGCTACTTTTGTAACCATTTTCATGTCCACAAAGTTATGTCTGTAACAAAATCTTATTTAAAAAAAAAAAAGGGTCAGGATTGGATCGGCAAAACTCATTCATTTTTCATTCATTTTCTATACCGATTATCCTCATTAGAGTCGCGGGTATGCTGGAGCCAATCCCAGCTGGCTTTGGGCTGGAGGCGGGGTACACCCTGGACTGGTCGCCAGTCAATTGCAGGGCACATATAGACAAACACAGACACAACCAGTCACACTCACATTCATACCTATGGACAATTTAGAGTCGCCAATTAACCTAACATGCATGTTTTTGGAATGTGGGTGGTAACCGGAGTAGCCGGAGAAAACCCACACACGCACGGGGAGAACATGCAAACTCCACACAGAGATGCCCAACGAAGGTTCAAACCCTGAACCTCCTGACTGTGAGGCCAATGTTCTACCCACTCAACCACCGTGCGGCAAAACTATTAAAAAAAAATTGTTTTGATCAAAAGCCAAAAACTGGAATTAGACATCCCTATCGAATGACGCTGTTTTTTGTTTTATTTTAGATTTGGAAAAGTATCTTATTTTAATTAGTAAAAATAACCCTTCTTACATTGGCCATTTCTTACATTTCCCTAGTGTTTGCTTGACTTCCTGTTCTAGTCCTGTGGCTTTCCACAAATTCTGCCTAGCAACAAGTGTATAAAATAATCTTTGCAACGCAGGCTTTTCTTTGTTAAGCTTTATGTGGGGCCTAAAGGATGTGTGTTGTTGCTAACATTGCAGCTGAAATTTCATTTTAGTCATCAAACTATTCTGGTGCAAACATCCATCCATCCATTTGTTGTGAAATCCCCATACTTAAAATAATGGTTTAGAAGTTTAATAAGGTTTTCCTGCTTAAGTTTAATATAGTTGCTTACCATCGGCGTGACATTTTATTGTCTTTCAGAGTCTTGCTGTGAGGCGGGTTGCTCCCAGGCTGTGGACGGGGACAGCGTGGACCCGATGTCCAAATGTAGCTATCAGTGCCACCGGCCTAGCCGGGTGTGATTCCTGTGCTGCTGAACTGCCTCAATGACCCCAGTGATTTTTTTCCCATTTTTAACCCCCTCGTGGACCCAGAGGTAGCAACTCCCTCGCCGCCCCCATAATGTCTGGTTAGGAATACGCCGTCATTCCAACCTCTCGCCTGCAGGGGGAGCAAGTCTGTTCAGCCTGAGAAGGAAGGAAAAAGGGGGAGATTGTGATGATTCTGATGACTAATTGAGGTCATCGGGGCCTAATTGACTAATTGTTTATTCCTAAAGCAGGACAGAGCTGACACTATTTTTAATGCAGCCTCTGCCATCGTCAAATTTTATTTGAATATTTGTTTTGTGTTTTTTTTGTGCATGATCAGGAGAGAAAGTCCTCGAGCATGTGTTCTTATGTTTAAAATATTCCCTCCTTTCTATTCTTGCAGAGGATGGAGTGCCATAAGCAAAGCCTTTCGAGGATGTTTTTGCCGTCTTTTGAATGTAAGCGAGTCCAATCTGTCTACTGCGGAGTGAGCACAGATCTGTCTATGAAGACAATCAGTGACCTTTATGCAAAACTCCATCTGTTAGTATGTAGCCTTTTATGAAATGGTGTTTCCATGCAGCTGTGGAAAGGCTTCCCCTTTGCTTTCTCTCAACCTCTTTCACCACGTGAGCACAGGGATTTTCTCTTCATCTATGGTGCCTTTAGTGTATACTGTATGATGGGTTTATTATTTTTGGGGGTGTTCTGAAATGTGTCTTTCTGCACAATCCATGCAAGTGTAACGTCGTGTTTTGTATTTATCACATTTGTAGCTATGAATTTGTTTTTCCCCTCCATAGGCTAGTTTTACTTTCTTTTTTTAATGTAGGCAGATTTTTTTAATGTAGGTTTAAGCTTGAAGATGAAGAATGATGTGTGGATGCAAAAACAAAATTGACTTATATGCATCTGTCGCTGTGTACTGTAATCATACCACCATCTTTTCCTCTTTCGTTTGTCAATCTTTTTAAAATATGCTTCATTTTTCTTATTTCCTCATTACATGTGTTGTAAAGAATCCTGTCACGTAAATGGTAGCTATTAGGGCCTTGTGTTGAGAGAGCTTTAATGCACATTTATTCCGTGTTTTCAGTACTTTACAATCGCGCACAGAACTCTTCAGAGCCAATCACACCCGTGGTGCTGATGTGAGAGCGTGCAAATTAATTGGGATAAGTTACCATAAGGGTAAGCATTGGAGAGAGCAGCAGTGGAACCTCCTAAGTGGAACACCCACAAAGTTGGTACAATTTTGAGTTCAACCAAAAAAACACCTAAAGAACATCAATGGTGACATCAGCAAATCTCATAAGACTAACTGAGTATCTAAAGGATTATCTGCACGTGTGCTATGCTTTTTTTGCCCAACACACACAAGGCTTCATGATTCCAGCAATACTTATAAAACACCACTAGGTGACAGTATTCCTCTCCACAAACTTTCCTATTCCCTCACCATTATGTGTGTTTTCAAAGGGTGTGTAGTTTTACTCTAATTTAGTTGCACTCTACATTTGTTAACTGGGTTTTATACTTATGTGACAGTTATGAATGTTTTGAATGGCTGTATGATGGCAAGAAATGTGAACAGACTATGGAGGTTCCACTGTATGCATTAAGAGCCTGCACATGGAAAAACAAATTTAATTTAAAGGCACCGCTTGAAAAGAAATATTTACATATATATATACATATACATATATATATATATATATATCACTGTATAAGTTTAAGCTTTATTCAGCATTTCTGTAGAGTACCTGTGGTTTGTACTTGGACACTAACTGTGAAGTTGTTCACCTGTAACATTTCAGGGTTGCTCAGTGTGAGCTGTCCAGATTTAGTCAGTATGGTCTTTGCTTAAAATACTCCGAGGTAAATGTGGGCATGTAACTGCATTTCTGATTACTAAAATGTGGATAATCAACAATTTACAAAGCAGTTGCTTTTCCCTAAATCACTCCCTGGATGTTCTGAAATCCTGTTATACATATTGAGCAGGATCTTCCTTGCACTAGTTGTAGCGCAACTTGTCATAGTTAACAGCATGTTCTTTAGACCCCAAGCTAGTTGAGACTAAATCAACAGCGCCCCTGCTGGTTGCATTTAAGTAGTGCACCCCCTATTGCATCCAAAATAAAGCAATTAGCGATCATTCAAATGATTAATCGGTTTTCCCACCCCTTTCAAGCCTTGCAATCAGAGGTTTTTAGGAAGCAAAATGTTTATATTTAAAATTGTAATACATTTTATGACTATTTTATTCTATGGTGTCAAATTGTTGGCAGGTGGGTGGACCAAACCGCCTTGAAAACATTCCTGGTCAATGAAACAATTGATGCTGATGACGTGTATAACCATGTAGCTATTACCTCACCACTCAACTTACCGTAGTAGAAAAAAAATAATAATTCTAGAGTTAGACATACAAGAAGATGTTTTTACCAATATTTCTGCTTTCAGTTAAAGCATCAAAAATGATCTGCTTTATATTCTGTCATGTTCTCTTTATTAAGGGTATAAGGGTAAATAGTGTGAAGGTTGCATTCTCTTTCCCCCTTATTGCTCACCCAGAAAGATTTGTCATACAAATTTAGTGTTTGTACCATGAATACCTTGCCTTTTTCTGTTAACGGTATTTTAAACTGCACAAACAGACGCAATGCATGATGGGCTGTGGAAAAGTGGCTGTGAGTGAAACATACATTAAACTCCTTGTCTATGCAGTATTCATCTGGCTATGCTCATTTGTCGTGGACTATGATGCATGGAAAACAACACAAGTCTGCAACGAATGCCGCTGGCAATGGAGGCGTGTGGTTTGGTTGCAGGATGCATGAGATGGGGGTGGGAAGAGAGCTGTGAGAATGGAGGTCCTCTGGTAGAGCACACAGAGTAAAAATGATGATGCGGTCAAAACAAAATTATGGGGTTGCTTCCAAATAATTGCATGGATGATAAGGAAGAGAGTGCTGACAGATGCAAGTCATGTCTTCATGTGGGAGGAGGTTGCTGGTTTAGGCCAGGGGTGTCCAAACCTTTTCCAAACAGGGGTTCTATGAATTTAAGTCTAAGCAATTTGGTGGCCACAGCTTTCAACTTTTTTACTCAACATTTATTAAAATATATCTGGCGTGCTAAAACAATGACCCAAATGGTTAAATATATTTGCAAAAAAGCCCATGTGCCTTGCATAATCACGCCACCCTGGAAAAGAACCGCTATTACAGTAAATACGTTTATTTGAGGGACACAATAAATAGATGAACAGATTTTAACCTCACATTTGGCAACGGGACCACAGAAAATGTACATAACTGTTGTATTTGTTGTCATAGGAATAGTGTTTGGCTCTTTTTCCACCTACGTCCTACTGTGCTTTTTTTTTAAAGGGACAAACTAACGAAGAACGCTTTTGATCATGGCCAAATGTGGTCTCGGATTAAACATAAAGGGACCATTTGTAGGTCATTCATTTTCTATACCGCTTATCCTATTTAATTCAATTGTAATGTTGTAATTTTATGTTTTTTATGAAACCATTTTTAATTCAGGGGCTTGAATTATTGCATTTAATTAACAATGAATCATAAATATTTGTAAAAACCATTCAAGGATTTCAGTGATAAATTCAATCAATTTAAAAATGTTTCTTTATTTTATCCCAGTTGATTGATTTTTATCAAAATTTTATTACAGTAAATCGTGAAACTCACAAATGATTCAAATTTATTTCAAATAAATTCAAAACAGTAGCATCCTTTTAGGTATTTTGTTTTAACAATTACATTATAAATACAAGTGTTTATAAGAGTTTACCATGATCATAATAATAATAAATTGTTATAAATAATAACAATAATATTTTGTTAGTTCAGCTGAATATTGCAGTTTTTTTTTTATACATCGTTTTTGAATTATTAAGCCGAAAGGAAAAGGATTGTTATAAAACTTATAAGAGGTCTGAGAAAAAAATTAAATCCAAGAATCGCCGCACTGAGAAGCACACATGAGGACAATGAGGACTCTGGTTGACAAAAATGTCGATGAGGCAGCAGGCAAGACACGAGGGGAGGAGACAACCACACGCATGACTCCTTTGTACTTAGCAGCCAGCTAACAGTGGTCCTCACCTTTTAACAAGAAAAAAGAAGGAACTACAAAGTCAGCAGATGATGACAACATCAAGGGGTGACGGAGATGGCGGGCAATGACTTCCCGGTGGGCGTTGAGACACCGTGTTAAAGACACGTTACAAACACAGTTGGACTCGCCCAATGTATTAAAGGACGATCAGACCCTGAGAAACAAATAATTGTGTCGAAAATTGAATCATATCAAAAGCAATGTTCTTCTGTGATATAATTTTTTTTCTGGTTTTCAGTATTCATCTTTTATTAACTTCCACACACACACATCCTTAATAATCAAACACAACACTCCATATTTTATCTGCAGCTCTTATGGGTTCGTGGGAAGCCACAGACTGACTCGGAGCATCAATATTTTGTTTGGGCTGAAAGACGGAAGACCAAAAAAAAAAAAAAACAGATAAAAGCCATTAATGATGTCAGATTTTCCAGCTCTATTGACAGAGTGTTCCGTGGCCTCACTCAAACCAGGTTGCTGGAGCATAAACAAGACAAAGTCCCGGAGGTGCTGAAGCACAATGGAGAGTGTCCAGAGAGAGACTAAATTAAACAGTGAGATCATCTTCCACTTCATATTGATGAGTGACTTGCAGTTTTTGGAACAATTCCTTCACTGTAAGTGTTCGTCTTTGAAGAGATTATTTGAGGACGCCGCACCGCAGTCTAGGAAAACTTGCAGGAAAAAAACAAACATAGTAATAAAAGTGTCGGATAGAAAAGTGAGCATGTTGGCAGGAAGTGAGGAACCGCAAAATCCGCTTGCAATTACGCTCAATCAAATGTGTTACCAGAAAGCTGACAGCCACATTACTTGCTGTCCTAATACAACTGATGCTGGGTTTAAAGTACTCTATTGCAGTCATTTTCAGCTGCCGAGTCGCAACCCCAAAGTGGGTCAAGGACACTTTTCAGTGGGCCTTGGGTCACAGGAGAGGGACACAGCTGCAGATATCTGTGAGAGAACACCACGTAATAAAAAAAAAGAGACCAGAAGACGTCCAGGTATGACAGGAAAACAGACTGAGAACTTTCATGCCCAATTCAAACTATTGACCCGAACAGCAGGGTTGTATACGGATGAAATACCCCCCCTGTTATTAAACTTAGAATGTTTAATAACGTTAGAAAACATAATGTTAGAAAACATTACATTTGTAAATTTAAATCTAAGTTGAAAAGTTGCCACATGTCATGAAGGGGTGATGGTGGGTCCTGCCACTGTTCCATTTCCATAGCATTCTATGCTTTGTATTGATCCCTCTACAGTATAGCTGAGCTGAGTGTAGATGGATGTGGATCCCGAGGAAACACATCTTAAGGTGATTATTCCAAATATGTGCATGGGGGGGTCTTTTGCATGTGTTGGGTTCCCTCTGGGTGCGCTGGTTTCCTCCCACAGTCCAAACACATGCAGTTTACATTAAGTGGAAACTTTAAATTGCCCTCAAGTATGGTTGCTTGTCTGTCCGCATGTGTTTAAGTCTGTGTCATGGATGGATAGGTAACAAGTCGGTGTAGGTCTACCTGGAAATATGTGTACATCTGCTATTAATTACCCAAAAATAACATTATTTGGGGTTTTGTGTGAAATATGCTGACTAGTTTAACCATTAGTGTAAATCATGGGAACTTTAGTCTGTATTATTTGCACCCACGTTACATTAGGGTCTTTGTTCTTCTCCTAACAGAACTCATAAGACCACGACAAGGCCTAACAGTCTTTCAGTCTGTTCTTTTGTAACGATTATACCTAAACACAGACAGTGGAAACTACACAGTGAGTATCAACATAAAGCTAAATTCCCTTCAACAGCTCTATCAACAAACACATGGAGTCTCACTCCTCCAAGTGTATTTTTACACCTGCACAGAAGCAGGAAGGAAAATTACAAGTGAAGAACGGAAAGTAAAGACAAAGGAGGAGGCCTTCAACCAAACAAAAAAAAAAGTAGGAATGACAAATGTGTCTTTAAACTCTTTAACCCATTGTCACAGAGTGGTGGTCCATCCATTTTTTACACCGCTGCTGGGTTATGTGAGCAGGAGTCCATCCCAGCATACTTTGGGGTACATCCTTGACTGGTCACCAGTCAATCACAACAACAACAAAGACAAACAACCATTGACATCTATGGACAATTAACCTAACATGCTGCGGGGCATAAAAACTCCACACATATGTAGATTTGAACCAGGATCTTGTGACTGTTAGGCAGACATGCTGTAACCTATAATACTGAGCCTGATTGGATTCTAGTCCATGGAGTCATACTCTGCAAAAATAGATCCCTGAGGATGCACAAGTCCGTCATCTTTGTGGAAGAAAAGACCGGATGTCAACAATGAAGTATCGGCCTGACAGTCTGTCAAGTGTAATGAGATGAATAGTAATATTTCCGTGAGAATAGATGCCACGTTACCATGAGAACCAACAGCTTTGCTGAAAAGAAGACAGAATGAGGGCTGAGAAATACAGTGGTTCCTTGGTTAACGTCCGGAAGGTCCGACTCAAACCAAAATGAACTCTAACCAAAGCAAACTTCACCACAGAAAATAATCCAATCGAATAGTTCCAGACACTCAAAAATGTCAGAAACTGTTAAAAATGAAATAGAAAGTCATGATAGTTTTACATGCAGAAAACAATGGAAAAATAATTACAAATGACAAATGCATGGATAACTGAACATTTAACATTACTTTTACCTAGTTTTGTTGGGGTTGGGACACAAATCCATCAATTAACAGAACAACACAAAATAAACAAATGATTCTGCTGCAACCATAATTTGCAAAAATGTAAAAATAAAAAATAAAAATCAAGCAAAATATAAACTTACTACAATGAATAAACATGTACCTTGCTGTCTAATATGAAAAAATGAGGCAGTGAGGATGCCTTATGTTTGGTGACGTGTGCTATGTTTGACTGCAGAAGCCCCGAACACACTACGGTAAGTAAATGAGTGTTATGGATATGAAAGGAGACAGGCACAATGTCACCCTTGATAGAGTGTCGAGTGAGACAGTGTGTATGCATGTATGTGTGTGCCTGCAGCCAATGACTGCGCTTCGTCGTAACATTTCCATACCTCTGAAATGACAACAGTGTTCTCTTTAAGCAGTAAATTTTGGAGGTCTTGCACTCTTGTCTCTGTACGGTCCACTGCCTTTCTCTTCAGTGCAGTCCACGTGTTTGCATTGTTGTGTCCTATAAATGGCGCCATCGGCTCACAATGCATTGCGCGATTATGTGCAAGTATCGTGAGATTTCGTCTTTGTGCGTGTGATCTAAGTTGCTGGCGTAAACAAACCGGACGATAGTATGGATGCTAAAGAAGCAGGCGAACGCAAGCCAAAGCAAAATGTTACCAAACATTTTGGTGGTTAACCAAAAAACGTACTAAACAGGGCGGACCTTAACCAAGGTACCACTATACTATAGTCCTTATAGCTTCAAATGCAGACATATTCAAAATACTAAAATATACAGTATATTATTGTATATATTTTCCAATCAGGTTTGAAATCGGCATATTTTGCAAAGAGTGAGCCCAGCTTAAACATAAGATCAACTGAACACATTTATCTGCTTGGTCGCGCTTTTTAGGCATTTGCATCTATAATATGAGACTGTGCAGTTTTGTCTTCTTGTTGAATATACATTTAGTTGGTCATACAGAAATCCCTTGTTTATTGTAGTTACTGTAACTGGTTCCAGCCCCATCCTGATAAGTGAATTTCCACAAAGTAAGATTGCTTATTTATGAATGAAATGTTTTCATAGTTAGAGCATCGAAAACTACCTTCTGAACATAGCTTTTAACATTATTAAAGCCCTCTAGACATTAAATAACCCATATAGTCACCTTTGCCTTCTCACGAGGGATGTAGGGGTATGTTGGAGCCTATTCCAGCTGACTTTGGGTGAGAAGTGGAGTACACCCTGGACTGGTCACCACACAGCCACACCTCAGGGCACATACATAGACAAACAACCATTCACACTCACATTCATACCTGGGACAATTTGAAGTTGCCAATTAATGTAAAAGTGTTTTTGGAATGTGGGAGGAAGCCAGATTACCCGAGAGAGAGCCCATGCATGCACGGGCAAAATATGAAAACTTTATACAGAGATGTCCAATGGAGATTCAAACCAAGATCTTCCAGATTTCATGACTTTGTGGCATATGGCTATGGCCTATGGCCCACTATGCTAACCACTTGGCGTGTGTGGCTATAAATGTGTTCCCTAAGGGACCTCAAAGAGAGGCAAATTGGAAGTTATATCAGCGCTCAGAGTTGAGTTTCATCTTGCTCTTGGCTACAGCCCCAACAGGCAGACTATGTTTTTAGTAGGGATTTTTATTAGGGATTATTGTGCCTGTTGTTACATAATTCAAATTTGCAATAAAAGCCTTTTGTTCCGACAATCAAGTCTGATCCTTCCGTCACCAAATGTTACAGTAACATTACTGACACCATGACCGCACACCAGGCCCGGAGTCAGGTAGGATAGGCTCCAGAAACCCCCGGGACCCTAATGAGGATAAGCGGCACAGAAAATGGATGGATGGCATTACTGATGCCAAATGACCAGTGTAGAATATTACATCTCACTAAGAAAATGGCAGTTTGGAAGAGTGATTTGAAGGTCTGTATATACAGGTTGAGTTTGCCACCTGTGTTGGCAGGAATTCTAGAGAGTATAAGGTGAGTTAATGAGCCCACAGTAATAATACATTACCTGTCATATTTACAGTATACGGTCAGCATAGGTGTCAGTGAGCGATGATGTGTAATGTTGGTAACCTTAATTAGAAGTAAACTAAACTGTCACTCAAAGTCGTCCGGGTTTTGCTCCACTCCTAGCCCTCCGACTTGATGTGAAGTGCATCAAGTGATAATTTTTTTTATACATTCAGCGAATTATCGTAGTGCTCAGCTAAATTTGATGGTGGGTCCGTCGGGAGAACAATACTGAACTGGTGGAAGAGATTCAAGGTGCACTACTAGTCAGCATGATACTTGACACACTCCAGGCGCTGGCAACCCACTCTATGCTGCAGTAACTGACTGAAAATGCTTGGAAAATGTAAAGGAACAAAACATTGGTACCACTTAGATATGATCAATAGCAAGACAAAAAAGTGAAAACCTTAAACAAGACGAGTTAAGTAAACCAAGATGGCAAAATTAGTCCGCTGCAATGTATGAGACCACCACCATGAAGTGGTATTGTCTAACATGTGTTCTGCAGCTTGGCTCTGCATGCTGGTCTTTGTTGAAAAAGCTGTGTGTACGTGTGCGCGTGTATGTGTATGTCATCTTTGGCTCACTTCCATCAGATTTTCACACTTAGCTGCAGGCGAGCTTAGCAAAGGTTGAACAGGGAGAAGAAAGAGCAAACCAGCAGAGTTGAGAAGAAGTGAGTGGGAGAATCAACAATGTGCTATCTTTGCATTAGGATTCAAACAAGAAGCTAGAATAGTGCTTTTAAATGTGTCTTTTTAACCCGCTTTAGTGGACAACAATCCCTCTACAGCCCCTAAATGTTTCCTGTTTTTTCTTCGCTTCAACCATTTAAAAGCCTACTCTTCAAACCTCGATCCCAGTCTCGTACGCGAGAGCAGCATATGGAAGACATTTGGTTCTCATGTCCTAAAAATCGAGCTGGAAATCTCAAATGTCCCTGTGGTCAAAGTGGATGTGCATGGAGGCTGAAGTGGGCGACATGTTGAACAGAGGAGGTCAAAAAAGGGGAAATTCTGAATAGCGTTCATGTGGATTAAAGTCACCAATACAGCATTTTTTACACTATTAATTATTAATGCGAAATTTGGAATTTATCCAAAATGGCAGCTATGGCTTTGTAATTTTGTTAGTTACCATCACCTACAGAACTATATTATCATGACATATTATTATTGGGGCTGTCAAATAATGCTGTCAAGCGTTACCATGAGCCAGTGGTTCTCAACTACAGGTGTTTTTTGTCATGCCTCCCCAAATGGACAGAAATGCCCCCACCCCACCCAACATTGAGAGCTGCGAAGCATACAAGCGTATTTAGGAGTCAAATTGCTTGTGGACTACAATAAATGTGTACATGTTGGCAAGTCTGCAGTAACATTAGAAGCCCCCCCCCCACCGTTCAGTGGGGGGGGGGCAGTGGGAGTACAGTTCACCGCAGCCCCACGTATTTTCACTATCTGAGAAGCTCTGCTACAAGCCATGAAGAGTTGATGTCGTGCATTAATTATGCTAAAATTGTTAACGTATTTAATTAAATTAACTACTTTTGACAACCCGTATTATTACATATAATTACTAACCACAACTCACATTCGGAATAAGCCTTCGTCCTTATTGCTCTTGCCTACTAAGCGCTAAGCTTACTGAACGAGAACTTGGCAGCGCTCACGTGTAATACCGCCTCCTACAGGACTGGAGAGGTATATCATCCACTGCAACAGTACAGTACAGTACATACTGTATTGTTTAAAAACCACATACGTCTGCATTCCCTTCCTAGCATTGTTGTTCCTTGCTGTTATTTGACTATGCTATGCTGGCTGTTTTTATTGTTATATTTGCACCACTTGTTAGTTGAGCAGTTTGGAGAATCAAAGATCATACTGTTGCCTAAGAACATAATATATGAGCTCAGACAAGGACCCTTGAAAAACAGATGCAGTTAGAATGGAGATTAAAATGTTGCCTGGAATTTAACACAGTTTTCCTTGTGCTACCGCTCTTCTGTGTACTGTTAAGACACAGACACACTAAAGTAAAGATCACTTGTTGATGTTATACAGATGATAATAACAATAACGCATTAAACCTATATCAGGAAATCAGCAGCTGGAAGTTGAGAAAAGACAGAATGGCCAATAACACCCAAAACATATTTGCTAACAATTCTTTTGATGAGGGTGTACTCTTTTGATGGATCATATTTCATGTTTTTGTTTTAACAGCTGTGCAAAACAATGATCAAATGTTTTTAATAATATGCTGTATGAGTGCTTTTTCCTCTAATGCTCTAATGATTATTTCATACCTCACAAAACCGAGTACACCCTTTACACTTTAGAAACCATTTTGTATTTCTACAGTCTTCTCAACAGACTATAGTATAAAAATAATACATGGGTATACTTTAGAGAAGCCAATGTACAGCTTTTACAGACGCAAATACTGTATTTTCTATCTCCTAACAACAGCACACAGCTATTGTTGTCTAAATAACTGGCAACACTAGTGAGTACCAAGAAAACCGTATCAAACGTGGTAGCATCATGGTCTGGGGCTGCATGAATGCTGCCATCAGTGAAGAGTTGTGGTTCATTGAAAGAAACAGGGTATGATCCCCACAGGTAGCAAGAAAAGGGAGAAATTCTGATAGTGAAATATAAAATATCAGAAGTGTTAATCATAGTGAAAATGTATTTTATTCATAAATGAAAAACACCATTTGACGTTGATGTTAAGGCTTGTTTATTCATTTAAACATGTAAAAATGTGTAATGTAAACAAGTAATGCTGCTGTTGCAAACAAGTAAACAAAATAGAAAAGAAGGCACAAAAACAGAAACTTAAAAAAAAAAAGCCAACCCTGGAACTTGCTAGGTTCACTGGCTCCCCTTAATAGATGCGCAGCACCCACTTTTATTAGAAACATTGTATGAGCAAACTTTAAAAATGAACAAAATGCTAAATCATCACAGTACTTTTTGGATACTTTTAATGTACTGCATATAAATAGTTTCACACATAAACAACACTTACTTAGCTCCACTCATCACACATTTACTATTTTTACTCAACAACAAAACCTGCTATGTATGGCCAATAGTGGAAAGAAACCTACTCAGGTACTGTACTTTTGCCAGTATTGGGACACACTTTTCTCATTTATTCAGTTTTCCAGACCCCTTCACTCTAATTCATCTGGAGGCAAGATGTGAAGTGTGTTTGATGAAATGTACATGCAAAGCTAAAATAACAGATGTCTTATTAACTGCTGCAAGGTGATTGTTATGGAATAAGCACAGGGTAAGATGGGTAATACACAAAGACACACATTTAGCCTGCTGGTGCATCCAAGGGCAGCAGTGTTAGTGTGCATTAATGATAACCCTACTTCTTTAACTTCTTTGCCAATGCCCTCTTAAGAGGAGGGTCCTTTTGGTTCTGGGTGGTGTCCTGATGAGGGTGCGTTTGGCTTGTCTTTGACTCATAAAGCTGCTTGAGGCTGAGTGTTTGCTGCTCCTTGGCCGTCTCCCGTTGGGCTTGGCGAAGTAGACGTTTCATGGTCTTCACCTTCTCCCTCAGGTGGCCGTTGGCCTTCTCCAAGTAACGCACATTCTGAGACAACGTCCTCACCTTTTCCTCCTCCTCGAACAGAGCCTTCTGCACCTCAGAGCACAACAACTGTGGAAAAAAGTAGTAGACTTGATAATAGCATTTTGACTTGGTTTTTGGATATAGAGCTGCGTCTTGCTTAAACTTACATTCAAATGGAACAGACTATCTTGGCACTCTTACTATAGAAATGCTTACCTGACCTGCTGGCTGACTCATATAAGTCATGACAGACCTTACCTCCATTTGTTATTCCAAAAATCATTGGCAGTTATGAAAGTTATACTAAACTTACAAGGTATAGAAAGTAATAGTTCTCCAGCTAGGACCACATACTGAAAAAGTAGATGAAAAAGAATATCACTTGTATGAACTTTGGTCTTTGTTCTTTTTTCCCCCCGTTTTTGCTGTGTGGTCTTTTTCTTCTTGAATAATCTTTGTTAACTTTCTTTTTGTAATGTTATGACCTTAGCCCCATAATATTTTGACTTCATTTCCATAATATTATAACTTCTTCCCCAACCAAATTTTCAAAAAAATACAACATAAAAATTGTAACTTATTTTTCTTGTTGGAATATGACTTTCTTCTCATTGTTTTAACTTTCTTTATTCTTTCTTCTTCTTATTCTTTCTTTAATCTCGTAAAATAACAAATAATTTTCCCATGTCTGCTTTTGTGGTTTTTTTTGACATTTTCAAAAAAACATTTTGAACATTTGAACATTTTCTTCTTTTCAACTTTTTTTCCCCATAATTAGGACTTACCACTATAAATCACATAATATTTTGTATTTATTTTTGTAATATTATAACTCTGTTCCAAAAAACTGTATTTGTTGTTTGGTTTGTTTCTCTCAATACTATATAAAATGACATTTTTTCTTTAATATTTCACATTTATTCATTTTTAGTGTTGTTATATATGTTGTTATGTCTGTTTTATTGTTTGTTTGCTTTTTAGTTTTCTTGTTAAATTATATTTTTAAAATGGGCTGCTGACCAATAAAATGACCATTGGGCCACATGTTGGAGAGCCCTGTTGTAATACTTCCATGTGGGCCAGCATGCTTATTCCCCACCCTCATTTAAGTACTGCTGAAACTTTAGAGGAAATGTTGACAATGTGCTGCTGTCTGCTGGACCACATCCCTAGCGGCTACATTTTTCGTCACTGATACAGCCATACACCGTGTGGGATTACTTATTCCCTATTGGGATGTGAAAATAGCTATGGATCTTTATAAAGATACAGTATAAAGTGCTGAGGCAGGGCTGTTGAGTTGTGCAAAGTAGTGGGTGTGCAGTGGTGCATCCATGCCTTCTCAACCCAGGCATGACTTTTGGATAAACACAATTTATTTTAAAATCTGCTTGCTTCCATGCTGTTATTACAGACAAAGCTGTGGCATACTGCAGCTCAGATTATGCAATATTAATCCATTATTAATCCATTCCAGCAATATTTCCCACAAAGTTAAAGAAACATGTTTAACATGTAGGGTGACGCTGCCATTTAACTACTGTTTTTGTACACATCTGTAAGACAGGCATTCAAACCGTATGTTTCTAATAGGACTTGAGAGCTTAGCATATACCAAAAATAGTATGTTTCTTCAAACTTGATGAAATTATGAATTTTTCCGACATTTTATAGATTTAGGAACATTCAAGAATCACGTCAACAGCAACCTGATTGGTTTGTATAGTAACGAGGTACATACAATCACAGACAGGTTTACATACATACAGTGTAGGCATGAGTGTCATATCAATTTTGGGCATCTAAGATATTTTTTAGGATGGGATGACTATAGGGCATATATCTTGAATGGTGTTTGTAAACAAGAACCGAGTGCACAATTTTGAATTTATTTTGGATTTGATCTTATTAAACAGGATCAAGATTCTACATAGACTTGCATGTATACATATACTGTACAGTATTCTCCTACCTCGTAAAAGTAGTGCTGACTGTTCTAGAATGTCATGTTTAAAAGGAAGTTTGTATAATAGGAATGGATGCTGATACTGAATCTGCGGAGAGAATACCAAGATATGGACTCAAATACATTCTTCTAAGAAAAAAAAAAGAAGCTTGCATATTAACTGATTTTAGTGATCGCCGGGATCGCCAGCCATCGGGACACTTAATGCATGTTGCATGCCGTCATCACTATTTATAGATCAGAACAATATTGTGCAGGACTAGGAGTAAGTGGGAAGATGCATGTTTGAAGTCAATCTGAGGGGAAACAGATGTCTCCTATGTAAGTTAAGACAAACCTAAGTTACCCGGAGCTTTAATCTTTTCCTACATGTGAACAGCAATTAGTTTAGCCTTTTTATGTTTGTTGGAGGCGTATAACACAGTTTGATCATGAGGTGAGGGCATGCGTTGTTGTGACTGCGACCTGATGCAAGAACCAAATTTGGTTTGGTTTTTTGTTGGGAGGAAATGTAAGATTAAGCTTAATTTGAAGAAACTGCCGCAGATATCTAAATACGACTTGATAATTATAATCACAGACCAGCCACATTTCTTGCTATTTACAGAAATTCAAACTGTGTTTATAATTCTCTTGTTCCTGAGGTTCTGCTTTCATGAGTAGTCTGAAAATGATTGGAAACAGACAGAAGAAGACCAAAATGAGAGGGACTAGGCCAAAAGCCTGTGCTTATTTGTGGGGAAGAAACAATGGTAAGTGAACTGAAACCGTAAACACACGAATACAACAAAATGCAAAATACAAGGAGTCCAAATTTAGGATCTTGCGCCTGTAACTTTGCACGCGCTGCAGAATTTAGACTTAAATCCACAGAAAGGAGCCTTCTGTTATCGAGATACATGCTGTCTGTTTGCCAAATGAGTATTGGCTGTATAGAATACCGCGTGACGGGAGATCAAAATGACCATTCAAGGCCGTTTCAAATGTGTTCTACATCACTGTTTTGCACTCAAAACCCCACTAAAAGGCATGCCCTTCATTGTTTCTCACAGGATCGTTACAGGATTTACTTTCATGGAAATAGGCATTCCTTGTGTTTTTCCTTATTGCTTTAAAAAGATGCGTTGGTTTATCTGAGGTTTGATGCTACATTTGCTTGTCAGTCACCCCAAAACATTTAATATTCTTCATAGAATTTTGTTGGAAGATAAATAAAGTATCTATCTTTTGCGTGGTTTTGCGTGTGTTTGTCCTATTTACTGAATGAAAATGACTGCTGTGGAAAAGGTTAACAAAGAGTACTGTATGTTTTTTGCTTGAAAATGTCATATTAGAGGGAAGGTATACAGTGCGTTCCCCAGCTGTCCAACATTCAAAACTACTGAAAGCATTACATCCCGCCTCTTCCTGCTTTGAATATGTAAGCTACCCACCCAACATAACACTTTCACTAGAAGTGTTTGTTGTTAGCTGATGATAAAAAAATTAATAATTTTAAATAACTGTAAAAATTACTTTACATGCCTATGCATTTTTACATTTGTTGTAATCTCTAGCCAGCAGCATACAAGTCCCTTAAAATCTAGCTTTTCCGTATATATACATATATATTTTATACTTGTGCTTTAATCCTTCATGAGGAATTACTGTACATTGGAACACCAGTTAGCATCCACCCCGGTTAGATAGATAATTAAGAAAATGTATGCAGCCAGTAGTTGTACATGCATAAAACAATGCTAAATGCATGTAAATGACATACAAAAGGGAAAGATGAACAGTTGAGGTTACTTTTACCTTCCTTGAAGATGTGACTGTGGCAGACACTATGTGGCAGAGAGATTAACACTTCACCACCACTTTCCTGTTTTGTCTCAAATTATTTCTAAAAGTATCTTTAAATGTTCATTTATGCCTTTCATTCATCATTTTTATGTATTTATTTGCATTTTGAATTGTTTTCTGCCTGCCAAACTATAAAAAGGTGTTTTGTGTTAACATCTTTGGCTTCCTGGAACAGATTAAGTGGATTTACATTATTATTTTTTGATGGGGAAAAAGGATTTGGTTACCATCGTTTTGATTAGAGTCAGACCTTCTGGAAGGAATTAACCATGGTTCCAATGTATACTAAATCCATGAGTCGTGAGATTTATGTATGTGCAAAATAAGGTGGAACTTCAGTCAGCTTTAAGTAAGAAAAAAACCTTGAGCATATGTGTACACGAGGCAATGCATACACAAAAACTTCCACGTGATGCGCTTAGAACAATACTAAGCAAAGCTCAAAACAAATACCCTGGAGGTCGCAAGAATGTCATGTTCTATGTTATTTAAGCAGATTTTTCCAAAAAAAACATTGTGGCGTCTTTGTCTGGCCAAACCTCAGAAAATCTTGGAACGTATTTGCAGGCTTCACCATAACCTCCTCTCCAAACAATAAGTTGTAATAGCGACTTCTTCTGTGTGCCTCTACAATGCTCCGGACAATTGTGGCTTATTGCATTCTATTTCACAAACCACTGTGCTGAATCCGAATGTCCTCTTCAACTAATTACATGTCAAATTATACGTACTGGTGGCTTTTTTGGCTGTCAACATACCCTGCTGTCCTCCTCTGCCTCCCACTCAGGGGTGAAGCTATAAACCTGGGTACCAGGTGTGCAGTTGGCAAATTGGAAGAGGCTGGCAAACATGCGATGGTTGTCTGGTGTGTCTGGGAAGATGGCGTCTTGGAAATTCACTCCATGGGGGACAATATTGTAGTTTTCATCCATCCTGTATGGAAAGAAAATGTGATATACATGCTCTCTCAATACAGCTCAATTTAAATGCAAACACACACACACCGACGTCCAACCAAAAACGATTTATGAATGTGATTAATGTACAGTGTGATGTGAAATGTGTGAGGGAAAACGTAGGGACATCTGGATTTCATTTCATATCCCTCAAGAGACATCAAAAGTTTGGTTGTTTATACAAGACACAGAGTGGCTGTACAAGTGTGTCAAAAAGGTCAGAGGTCCAATGTGAGTGAAAGGAATGTGTAAGAATAGACTTTACAGTAGGGGTCACACAACACAAGCGCAGCACCTAAAACAGTCTCGTCAGCATTTAGTATGAGATAATGTAGAGCAGTTCCCATTTGTTTGAGTTGAATGTTTGTATTCGTGTGACGTATTTAAGGGGTAACTTATAAGCTAATGTTTTCACAGGGTACATGGGAACCAGACAGACCACTCAATCTTGTCTCATTTAAGATCCCAAGTGAGATTGCTTTCATTTTTCTCCATACTAGGCTCAGATTCGTCCTATCCGGGAAATATTGCCTCATGATTAATTGAAATGACTATTTTTATGCCTCCGACATTTTGTTGGACAGGAAATGGTTGTCCACTAGAGACTGTGATGAGAACGAAAACTTCACCACTTGATCTTTGTTGTCTCATGCAAACTAGGAGTAGAAGTACGGTATGGTATCTCACAAAAGCGTATTTTTACAACACATCTTCTCCACGGACAATACTGTCGAAATTAAACTTATATACTTCAGAGTAGTCAATGCACAGCTTGTGCAGCAGTGTAGGGTTACTATCCACTGAAACAGCATCACAGACACCTCGTCTACATAGCTGACAACACAGTGAGCAGCAAAATAATAGTCGTGCTTGCATGCAAGCATGGTGATAGTTCAATCATGATCTGACGCTGCATGAGTGCTGCCACATTCATTGAAGAACACATGAATCCCAGCATGAATTGTGACACTGTGAAGCAGCGCGCGATCCCCTCCTTAGGGAAACATTTCCCAACATGACAAGTGCCTTTCTGAGAAAGCCGAAGGTGAAGGGGATGGAGTGGTCAAGGATGTCTCCAGACCTGAACACAATTGAGCATAGGTGGGGAATCCTCACATGAAATGTAGAGAAGCTCAAGGTGTCTAACATCCACCAGCTCAGTGATGTCATCATGGACCAGTAACAACCCATGGCGCTCTGGTCAGTTCCGTGCCCAAAAAGATTAAGGCAGTGCTTGATAATAAGGACAAATAAACTAGCTTCATTCAGGTTTCATTACTACTACTGTGGTATGCTTTGGATTATGAGATGTTGCTTTTTTTTTTCTCTATACTGTCTGTTCTGTTCCATCTTTCTGATGCAAGGGGGCCTTGCAGAACTCGGGAGACTTTTTAGATGTATTCTGGCAATTGTCCAAATAGAAAAGATAACACTCTTCAAGTGTCATAGCCTTAGAAGCTCTGCAAAGAAAAATCATATGTTTTCTCTCCGCTACTATTATTACTTACTTATTATATTTCTGGATTGTCACAGTAAATGTGGCATTAATGTTTCGAGTAGCACAACAGAGGGAGGCAAAGTCTTGTCTAACAGCATGTTCACACATGTCTGTATGATGCATTATAAAAATACACAGTTGTGGTTGGATTATGTTGCAGACTCTCGTGAGCGAACACTCAGCACACACCAGGAATGCTTCTCTGTGCTGCTTCTCAATATCTGACGTCTCATTTGTGTAAGTAAAAGAACAGAATGTGAAGGAAGAATTGGTATCACCTGTTAGTTAGCGCAAGCTCCCTATCATCAAGCGACGGCTTTCATCAGCGCTGGCTGTGTTTGCAAAGTTTAAACCCGCATACTGTTCTTTTTTTAATGTGCAATGAAAGTAAGAACAAAAGTTTCCTTGCAGATTGGGTCATTTGATGGTCATTTCTGATGTGTACTGCAGAGCTCAGCAACGGCACAATAAAACGTTAATCCAAGGACTTTAAATTATTTTGTATTGTGTTACAGAAATATTCATTAAAATATTTCTCTTAGTAACACCCATTGGACTGATAGGAATTTTGCTTGTTTGGACTGCAAACCACAACATTCTTTAGATATTCTCATCAACAGTGTTCCCTCTAGTTTCAGTATCGGACACTGGAATTTAGTGATTGTGTATTTTGTCCGAGAGGTCAGCCGTGGCCAAATTAGGCCAATAATGTTGCTTCGGCGGTGCTGCACTGACCACAAGTCTCATCGTATAAGAGGTCATTATTTTAGCTAATCTAATAGCATAAACATGCAACTATTTTTAGTTGAATGATTTTCATCAATTGAGACAGCCAAAGCAGTTCCTCACTGCAAAGTCTTCATTTTTATTAAGGGCCATATTTATTTGTAGGCAAGAAGGTAAATCCAGAATATGTAACACATCACGTAAACCTTAGATGCCTGGTGCTTTCTGCAGTTGAGACGCCCCTTTCTAAAGAAATATGGTGAATAAGAATATTTTCAATACCTCCACATTGCATTTATTGTTTGTATTTATCATTCATGTAATCAATTGCTTGACTAAAGCATTAATAAGCACGCTTGCACAATATTAGGTGTTAGTCACTGTGCAACTGCAATTTGGGTATGACGTTCATTCATTCAGTCATTCATCACCCAGTCATGAATTAGTCAAATATGAGAGGGGGTTTCTCACCTTACAAAGAAGTAGTAGTTGTTGTTGGGGGTCACACTGTAGGAGAAGCATGGGAAGTAGCCCATGCCAGTGACGTTAAACCTGGAGCCTGCTGGGACCTCCAGCATACTTCCCCACGCCTGATCGCACAACAGCTCTATTTCGGCGGAGTATAGCAGGTCTGTGTTGAGCTGCCACGGCAGGTAGTTGTACGGCTCCTTGTGCAGGGCCAGCACCTTGGCGAACACGATTATCTCGGCCAGCTCTGCACGACATGCCTCCGTCTGGGGTCTCCAGTCGTGGGGCAGCTGGCATCCCTTGCTCCACTCGGGGCCCACCATCGTCAGGACAACAAGCACGATAATCCGCATGATTCCACAGGGAGAGTAGTGAGCTGCAGATGGATGGATGAATGGATGGAAGTTTAAAAGTTAAGACCGCTCACGCAGTGGACATAATCTCCTTTCAGTGCATAATTTCTTTCAGTGCATCATCCAGATGTTTTAAAGACGAAAAACACCAGTCAGTTTCTTCTCCAGACTGCAGAAGTGATACCTGTTATTTTGGAGGAGGATTATTCCCGGTCTCTTCAGCAGCATCCCCTCTCACCTTCTAGCACAACTTGGGCGGAGCAAACAGAACCACTGCATTCAACCAAGCGTGGAACCTTTCAAAACTCTGGATGAATGACGATTCCATGCGTGCATATCCTAGAAGAAAAACGTTTTTTGAAACTACCCAGAACTAAAAGAATTATTTATAGTCCGAAGCGAATTGAAAAAAATACGCACAGCGTCCTCTTGCGACAAAAAGTATAATGTCAACTGTATACGAAAGTGTCGCTACTGGGTGCTAACCAATCAGAGGTAAGAAAATAAGATTTACCACACAGCCGCAAGGCAATCTGTATGTATATTAGTTAGTATGCGATTACATTAAAATGAAAAATAAAACGATTTCCTGTGCATTTTGTAAAATCACCAATTCAGAAATAATTACAAATCTCTTTTGGATAGCAGGAGGTAGGTCGGTATCGAAAGAATACCGCTGTTAAGTTTAGCTAGGTTAAGACTGATGATGTCAAGGTAAGACATTTGCATGAAATCATTTATCACAACATTCTTACCGCTCCCCTTATGTTGTGTGTAATATTTAGATATGGACACAAAACGATTTGATATCAGAGGGCCAGTGGCGCAATGGATAACGCGTCTGACTACGGATCAGAAGATTCTAGGTTCGACTCCTGGCTGGCTCGATTTTTAATGATGATTGACTTTGTGAAACTGTTTTTTCCTTGAAAGGCCAAATGATTATAGCAAAGTTTTAACACAAATCATATCCCGAACAATAAGCTAACAACGCAGTTAAAGGGTTGAAATTCAACTAAAAGATCACATACGTCTTTACAGATATATTGAAATATTTTAATGCGAGACACAATTTAAATGAGCTCACTCGGCTCTTTTTAGTCAAAGGAACCATATTTGGTTAAACTTAAACACAGGTCCAGCCATCCATCCATTTTCTATGCCGCTTATCCTCATTGGGGCCGCGGGTATGCTGGAGTCTATCCCAACTGACTTCGGGAGAGAGGCGGGGTACACCCTGGACTCTTCGCCAGCCAATCGCGGGTTAAACATAGATATAATATATTATTAGAATGATATTATTGTGTATTTAAAAAATGATAATGAATAAATCATTTATAATGGATGGTGTTTGTTAGAGAAAAAATAATACTATAACATTTTACTAAAATATACGATATTAATATAAAACCAAATATTTAGTTGTATACTACTACCGTGCTATCCAATGTTCATCCTAGCCTTAGGTTTTAGCATACCCACCAACGACCTGTAGATGGAAGCACTCTATTACAAAAACGTAAAATGAGCATCTTGTTTTCTTAATGTTGGAGGAAAACTGCACTTATTTGGAATTTTGCTCAACGGCCAAAATTCGGCCACAATCCTTATGTGACACACACGTGCGTTTTCTGTGCGTTCTAAAGATATAAAAACAGCAAACAAAAAAGAGGCAGGTGATTAATGCACGTAAAGTACGCATAGAAAGCCGACTATTAAATCACATTCAAAAACCTCCAACAAAGTTTTATGGTTTTATATACATGCCGTAACAATCATGACATCCATAATGTCATGATTGTTTATGTGTGCCCTGCGATTAAATGGCGACCAGTCCAGGGTGTACCCCGCCTCTCGCCCAAAGTCTGCTGGGATAGGCTCCAGCATCCCCGTGACCCTAATGAGGATAAGCCGCATAGAAAATCAATGAATAGATGGTCACATGCTGATCACGGGGTTGAACCACACGAGTCAGGTTAACATGCAAATAAAAATGTAATAAAACATTTCCGTGTGCCGTTAGTTTTACATGTAGGCAAAGGGCCATTACAATATGTCACTTCTGTTCTTTTACTTGTCTTTATTGCTCTCTACGTGGCGGAAGAACGTAAATAGCCTGTGTTGCGTTGAGGTACATCACGTAAAATGAAAGTCCACGCGAACACACCTAGTACAACTTCATATGCATTATGGTAACATACACACAAAAGCACCAAATGGGTGTGAGTTTATTCATTTATTTTTTACAGAGGCAACAGATCAGCACAGCACAAAACCAAACTAACAATCTTATGCCACCTCCGTCATTTTTACACTTGATATCGTTACTGGTTAAATTATTTTACCCTAATTTTATCCTAATTGCTAATTGAGCTGGCTGTAGTTGCTTTCTCTTCTTTGTTTTGGTTAATAGTACTATTGGGAACTTCGAAGCTCTACATTCCCAGTTGAACTGCAATGCGGCATAACTGTTACGGGTTGGAAGTCTCCATAGACGAAGAAACATCCGGTGTACGAAAAGAAACTTTCTCTTCACAATGTAAGTTTGTAGTTATGTATGCACGCACAATATTTGCCGCATTTGGTTTTGCGGCGTTAAACATTTGTAGAACACCCCCCTTGCTAGCTGGATGGAAAACCGAACAAAGCATACGCCCAAAACTTAGCCGTTAGCATGCAACAAGTGCTCGTACGTCAAACCAAGCGACTTCCTCTCTGTTTGTGGCACGTTATCTTCTTTTGAGTGTTTAACTTTACAATTCTTTAACTTATCAATAGCTTATTGTTATTATTGTTGTTGTTATTAACCGAGATAGATAACTAACGATATACTTTTCGTTTGTTGGTGTTGTAGTTAGCATCCCCGAGGAGCTAACCTAGCTGTTAGCTTTCCTCAACGTCTCTGATTGTTTTGTCGAGCATGCATTCATTGCGATTGAAACAATTACTGTATTTGATTCCAAAGCACGTATAACTTCAGAAACGTTGCATGCGGGAAATAAACTACAATGGTCGGGTGGTTAAGTGTCAAAACAGATCAAAAAGCTGTTTACAAATTGACTGACCTCCATCGGGAGTACAATGCTACATATTGGGATGGCTTCCAGTCAGTGACAGGTTATACAACTGTGAACATTTCGGGGACCACTGCTCTAGGCCCCCTCTTTTGTTTGTTTTCACTTACATGAAAATGACCTTGTTTCTTGCAATGGCGCTTACTACTAGCAGTGCTCAACGTCCAAAAACTTGTCCTCAAACTGCTAGAAAATGACATCTTGAAATTGGGAACTTTTTCCACCAAGAGGTTCATACTGGGGGGAAAAAGGACGCGGGGCTCACTTTTACATTTAGAAAATGTAAAACCCATGACATTTTTTATATTTATAGAACAGGAAAAAAACAGCATCCAGCATCTCAGCTTTCTGTTATCGTTGGCAAAGAATAGTATTAGTGTCACCTTTTTCTCCTTAAGGTACACTTTTTTGCTCCTTCCTCCTTTTGTCAAATTATTTTTAGAAATATGTTAACTTTCTTCTACATCCATCCATCCATCTTCTATGTTTTGGTAATATTATGCATTTGTTTATTTATTAGTTTATTTTGACAGGGACAGTGTACATTAATAGCATGACTGCAAATGCACCAGAATTAGCCAAAAGGCTATTTTTCATCAGTTGTCTCTGGACAGATGGCAAACCTGTCTCCCTAAAAACAAGACCAAATATTATAAAACAAAATTTACAATATTCCATAATGAACCCACAAACATTTAAAACAGATATAACAAACACTGTCAATAAAAGTATTGAGAAAAGACAAATAAAACACAGGCATCATACAAGACAAACAACAGCTATTCCACCACATCCAATTCAAATGAAAACAAAAGTGCTAGTATGGTTAGTCAGGGGGGTTGTTCTCATACAATTTTGGCTTCATGATAATACTATAACTTCTACCCAACCCAATTTTCCAAAAGTTGCAACTTTATGCTTTGTTTTGTTTGTCATTATATTACGGCTTTTTAAAAAAGCCTTACATATTTTAGACTTCAATATTTCAACTTTGCCATATTTTCTCTTAACATTATGACTTCACTCTTAATATTTCATCTTCATTCTGGGATTTTTTAAATTTTTTTTGCTGCTATCATATTTTTAGAATGTGCCAAGGGCCACATGCTGCTTGCTTACTAGATAGTGGCTGCTGGTTGCCCTTTCCCGTGGGTGCATGCCAGAATGCATGCCTTTTTAAAAAGTGTCTTTTTCTAAACAGTTTTAGCCTGCGCGTAAGAGCTGCGCAATTTGATGTAAACAATGAATAATGGTGAGGATAAAGATGATTATGGGGGTGTATTTAAAGGGGTAATTTTGATTTTTTGACATGAAGTTGTATGACATATCTATCAGCATTGTAGTGCATCAATATTGACTTTTCCTCCCACTTCATCCTGTGAGCCGAGTTCTGGTCGGGTTTTGGTGCTAAGGAAAGTAGTTCTGTTTGGTTTCTGGGGCCACTTAAGTAAAGAGTTTGGCTTCTCAAAACAAATAATACATTTGCATCACAAAAAGACCTACTAAAAAAAATAAAACCCAAAATAAAAAAAATAAATAAATAAATTTAAAAAAAAAAAACCAACAAAACAAAAATAAAAAAAAAATTAAAAAAAAAAAAAAAAAAATAATAAAAAACATAAAAAAAAAAAAACAATAAAATAAAAAAAAAGAAAAAAAAAAAAAAAAAAAATAAAAAAATAAAAAAAAACATAAAAAAAAAAAAAGATCAGCAGACCACTTCAAACTATGTTTCTTTCTCTGTCCTTGTGTCTTGCCCTCATTGTGCAAGGTGTCAATCATTGCCAGCAGTCTTCCCCATGATTGTGTAGCCTTTAGGACCAGACTGAGAAACCATTTAAAGGCCTTTGTAGGTGTTTTGAGTTAATTAGCTAATCAGAATATAATATCATATTTATAATATTATAATTTTCTAATATTGAATTTGGCACTCTAGCTCTATCAAGTCACAGCAACTGTCAACCGAGCATGTAAACACTGCGGAACACATACAGTAAACAACAGTGGACAGGCGGGAGTGCGCAGTGATACGATTCCAGAGAAAGTAATGCACGAGCTTTTATGAGGTCTGATGTTTTAGAGGCATTTTCTGATGAAAATGTAACACTCTTTTGAAAGCATATCATTTTGAGAAGCCAAACTCTTAATTTAAGTGGACCTAGCAACTAACTAGCTACTTTCCTCAGCATTGAAACCCGACCAAGTAGAGGGTAAGTCACTGTCGATGCACTACACTGGTGATGGGGATGTCATACAACTCTGTGTCAAAAAATGCAAACTAACCCTTTAATCTCTACAGGGGTCTAATAGTGGTTAAAAAAACATACTTAGAAGGTCAGAAACAGGTTTTCTAAGCTCTGACTACAAAAATATTAAATTTAATCATATTGATCCTACTTGACGGAAACTCACTTATCACGATCAGGTCTGGGGACAATCAACAGCAATAAACTCTAACTATATACAATAACTCTGGCACTACATAGAAAATAAAATTCAATTACCTTGACCTTGTTGATGGGGGCAGGGTTCCCCCCTATTATAATGGTAAGGCAAACACTGCATATCCATTATAAATTCTCCCATGTCTTTCCAGGTCAGGCTTAGTTCCAGAAGGTTCTGGTGGAGCGTCTAGCAACAGGCGTTTACAGCAGACCCAGGCCCAGGTTGATGAGGTACAATAACTCTTGCTTATTGGTCTATCAGGAAGAAGGTCAAACTTTTCCTTTTTTTCCCCCTTTCCCTCAGGTATAGTTCCAATCAGCTGAAAGCATTACATAATTTTTTGAAAAGGTTTACTAAATTTAGTATACTCTAGCAATGACTATTCAGAAGTGAAAGCACAGAAGACATTTTTTAGAGTTGAGTGAGTACAATCCTTAATTCTAAATGTGAATCTTCCTACTGATACTGATACTGAACCCGTTATATATTGGATATTATTAGACACTCTATACCAGGGGTCGGCAAGTCGTCGATTGCGAGCTACTAGTCGATCTACATCATACAACATCTTTACATCAGGGCCCTCCCCTCCCGGAGAGTGACTAGCACTCATTTTGACAATTGAACACTCCCACGCGCATTGTCGTCAAAATGAAGACACAAATGTAACTCCATAGATGTGCACCTCCAAAAAAACCTTCAAGCTGCGGCTCATTATGGCTGCATTGACCATGCAGTCTCTCTCTCCTCAACCCGCTCGCCCACGACACTGAGCCAACAAGCCGAATTGTAGTTTGTTATAGAGCTGATGCCACAAGCCTGACGGAGAGGCACAAAAATAGGGGTGGCCAAAGTGCGGCTGCGGGGCCATCCGTAAACCGTGGCTCAGTTCTCATAGCATCACTGTAAAAACAAAATAAAATGTCTAGGTATATGTATATTATGTTTGTAACAATTTGTTTTAACAACAAGTCGATTTGTATCACAATTTGAACTACTCACCTATGTTTTACCTACTCGGGTATATTTTTGGAAGTGCTTCAACATTATTATCATCACTGTTTTCTCATATATAGGTTTAAGTTTGGGGGAAGTTATGTTTGTGCAAACCCAGTATTGATCATTCCTGTCACTCGCTCGGTCGCTCTCTCTCACTCTCGCCCTCACTCTCTGTCGCTCGCTCTCTTTCTTCCTCTCTCACTGTCCTAGGCACACTATGAGTCATTGTGTCTTGATGTGGCTCAGAGAATTGCATAACGTTTGGCATCGCTGTTATGAATCACCATTTTGAGAAAATATTTGCTCTCAATAAGCTTCACGTGTCACTACACATGCTTGACAACATCGGTTGAAAGAATAGGCCAGCGAAGTGAAAAATCATATACAACAGTTTGCTTTTCTGTTTACTTTCACGTTGCATCACCAGAAGAGAGCAAATATTTACCTTCTCCTTTTCTTGCTGAAATTAGCCCCTCCTACACAAAACCTCAGTTCTAGCATGTCAACAGAGACGCCAATTGGTTACTGGAAGCTTATGTAATCTCTGTCCATGGTTATGTAACGCTAGCACACCCCTCTACACCCTCCTGCTCTGTCTGAGGGGAGTGGCAGTACGATAGTTTGTGGATCAGTGGAACATGTGGAGGGGCTGTGTGTACTTTCTAAAGATACTGTGTGGACACGCACACGCACACACGGGTCTGGCTCATACTACATTGTTATTTTGACCAAGTTTGTGCTTATTGTATACTTAATAACATCTAATTTCCAAGATCATGAAATTGTGATTATGGAGTATGTTGGAGCTGCAACTATTAATC
Organism: Oostethus manadensis; assembly: GCA_024372805.1. NCBI lineage: Eukaryota > Metazoa > Chordata > Actinopteri > Syngnathiformes > Syngnathidae > Oostethus > Oostethus manadensis. The sequence continues at coordinate 2,054,272 of QODF01000029.1, forward strand.
AATGAATCAATGATTAATCCACTGTCCCATTAATCAAACACTAATTTGTTAATTTGTTTTTTTCTAAATATTTTTTCTCATTTCAGCCTCTCAAATATGATTTTTTTTTTAAATTTCCTTCATCATTCATGAAAGCAGACCTCTGTTTCTTTTGTGCTTTAGACAAAACAAGGTATTTGCACAAATCAGCTTTGACTTTGGAAAACAATAATCAACATTTTGTCTTTTTTCTGATATGTTGCAGACCAAAGCACTGTTTGTGTATGGTTCATATCGATTTGGTCTGTCTAGACCCAGTTTGAGAGTGTATACTGCATATATTTCCAGTATATTATTGCTGAAAAATTATATGTTCGTCGCCAAAAATATGGGAGAAAGAGCCACTATGAAACTACTGTTTGTAACTAGCTCAAAATGACGTATTTTCAACCAAAAAATAGGAAAACCACCACCGGTATCTGATACTGGTTACTGATAGTGGTTTAAAGGAACACAATGTACAAAAATAGTCTATATTTTTCCCAATGAATATGCATAAAAATTGCTATACATTTTTGTTCGACCTGACAAAAAAAATTGCAATTCATGGCTGTCACTCACGACTGTCTGGTATTGACGTACATGTCCATATTGTGTACACATACATAAACGCAGTCTCTGAGAGGCAACCAACAATTTACATTCATGATATTGTTACGATAGGCCGGTGGTTCCCAAAAATTTTTTGCATTTATTTTTGTTATCAAAAATAAATACTTGAACGTCTGCTTGACAGCTTGACATTTCCATTTCACTTCTCATTTCAAAGCTAGTAATCCTCAATTTGTTACTAAAATTATAATCATCAAATACATGGGAAATTGTATAATAATATCATGACGTTATATTCATATTTCTATTCATATATGTATCCACATTAACAAGTGGCTCTAGGGGCAGCCATAATTGCAATGTGGCCCTCAATGAAAATAAACAACTTTGTCACCCCTCCTTTAAGTGGTTGTGGACATTTGAATTCAAACTATAATTTTTAACTAATCAAGTGTTATGTTTTACGAGCAGGTGGTGGATATAATGCGTGTGAATGTGGACAAAGTACTGGAACGTGACCAGAAGTTGACTGAACTGGACGACCGAGCAGACGCACTCCAGGCCGGAGCTTCCCAGTTTGAGACCAGTGCTGCCAAGCTCAAAAGGAAGTACTGGTGGAAGAACTGCAAGGTACCTGAACACACACTTTATATCTTAAATTGATACTGCCAGGAATACGAATAAAATGCGCTTCACAATCGACCCCACTGTTTTTGAATGCACTGGGTAATGTTGCTCTGGCTTACTTTCCTGGCCCGTCTTTCAGATGTGGGCCATCCTGATAGCTGTCCTACTCATCATCGTGGTCATCATAATTAGTAAGTAGCACATAAACTACAGTTGTTAGTAAGTGAAGCGTGTTTGTGAAAGTACATTTGTTTGCATTTTTCCAAAAACTAAAGTGAAGAATGATTTCTCTTTAGTGCTTATAGCACGGTCAGTCAGCATTTTGTTTTTGGCAGCATGCCTTATAAGTTCTTGTTTGTTTATATTATGCAATTTAATAGGTGTGACTTTTTATTGTTACCTTTAATCAAAGATTAATTAACCATGACAAACTGTATGGAAATGTCACATCATTTCCTATACATCTTAGCCAACATACTGTTCTTCCATAGTGAATCCATACTTAAAAGATAAAGAGAATAAGCTATCTTGTAGAACATGTTTTTCATCTATTGTTCTCATTGTACATTTTGCATTGTGTTTTTACTTTAACATTTGTTTTTTTTTCAGTTTGGTCAAGATCATAAAACACCACCAAGAACAGGATGAAGGAAATGGAGATTAGCAACACGTGTCATTGATGTTTTAGAGGCAGAAGTCACTGTCTTCTTTGTTTCACATTTTCTCCTTGCAAAGGTGGGGGGCGGGCATCATTTCTATGTCCTCAGTGTGTTTGCGCTTTGTTTGCGTTTTAAGTACTAGTCTTACGGATGTAACCACACTATATCAGATTTGGTGTCATGCCGCCTACCAAAGACACAGACACAGCTAATTAATTGAAATCAAACTCAAGCAGTGTCACTAGATCGAGAAAAACATGAGGTTCCACTACCCCAGTTCACATTGAATTGTAACTTTTGTAACATCTAACCATTACACATCAAAGGATAAGAAATATCACATACAGTTGTGAAATCTTATGTTTTGTTTTTATGTTTATTAGCCAACAAAGTGTGTGCGCCAAGCTAAGATGTGCCTTTAGAAACACTGACAGTTATCATTGAAACAGTTTTGGTGGTTATCAGTGGAGCAATTTCCAACATCTGAATTGTTCCAATTGATAAGGGTATACATATTGTATTTATTCCTTCTTCCTAATTTCAGAAGCAGATCTACAGAGATGCGACCTAATGCCTTAACTTATTTATACTCTGGCTGAGTGCTTATACAGTATACTTGTATTTTGCAAATTTAGGTAAATAGAAATATATACTTTGGGTCTTCCTTTAGGGAAATTTAAGATGGATGGATTTTATTGTGAATGTGAGAAAGACTGTTCGCATCTTCGTCTCAGGAAGACGTAGTATACAGTGCTTTCATTGAAACAAGCTCCTAATGTCTCAGGCCAACAGACTCATAGATTGGAATAAGCGGATGATGGTGCTATAATGTTTGCCTTTATAAAGTATTTTGTCCAAAAAACACACAATGTAATTTTAGACAAATGCCACAATAAATATCGGCACTTCATGATGTGCCTTTATTCTTTCTACAATGGAAAAATTCAGTATGCATCTACACAGTGATCTATGGAATATACACAGCAGCAAATGGCGAGAATAGTGCCTTCAAAATCTACCCAAACATACTGTGCATCCCTCTTGCTTACCTTCATTAATCGCTTGTATTCCATCTCATGTCATTTTTTTAAGCATTTAGCTATTTTTGAAACTAATGTATGTACAACTAACATTGCAGTTTTTTGTGTCCACTTCTGCCAAGCATTGTAATGTTGCTGTTTGAGTTTGTATTAAAGTTTAGTTGGGAAATGACAGTGTGAGAATTACATATATTGTGCCAACACTGGATAATTGCATACCCTGCTGTTGCTTCTGTCCAAATAAAATTTGAAAAATAAATACTGTTTGATTACTTTTGTCAGTACTGTTTTTTTCCCCAACACACTATAAAGTATTGTGGATTTTGTTGTATGCCATCATTTTATAGGTTGAGCTCAGTGCCACACTTTTCATGCACTTTTGAAAGATATGCAGTCAATCAACGTATTATATCCATGATTCCTCTAAAACAATTACGTCATGTTCCATCAGGTCCATTTCACGTAGTAAACCTGAAAAACATAACTTACACAGGCGCATTAACAGTGTCAGATGCTCTGTTCGAGGGTGTCTCAAGTGTTCAACCTTCTGTGACGAAAAAGCTGATGCAGCCGACTATGGTGTCTTGCGCATGCGCAGTTTGCATTTTGCGCTTCGTGGTTTCTGTTGCGTAACATGGGGATCCACGTGAACATGGTCGCTCCTTGACAGGCACAAAGTATGGACACGCCCACTACGTAGCAAAGGTCCATTCACAGAACATATGCAAAACACATGTGACCAATCATCGTGTAGCAGGCGTCGCCACACGAAACCGGACTCACGTTGCACAAATGTGTCAAGCGCTCGGAAATACTGGGCGATTTACCTTCGTGAAGAGGGATTTTATTAAACGTTGTTTATTTACAACCAGACGATCCATTCACGGGACAAGTAACTGAAGTGGAGATTCGTGTGCTGTGTAAAAGGTAAATATTTCACTTAAAGGCGATTTTTGTATGTTTTTGGCAATTGGGTATAACTAGCTAAGCTAGCTAGCTATATAGCCCAGTGTACCAACCACACACAAATATGAAAGTAAACAAATTGAATGACATCTTATTGTGTTCTTAGACACTATTAAAAAGTAAATATTTTTCGTTATTGTGGAACAATTTCCTTCCAAGTCGGAGGTGTTCTTGCTACAGTTGGCTTTAGCGTGTAGCTGAAAAGTACCGAACGTTGAATAACATGTCTGCTTTAAGGCAGCGGACTCTCGCAAGCGAGTGGCGTTTGGCTACTATTAAACCTTTGGAGCCGATAATCTATACTTAGCGTTGGCAACACGCACAGAAATAATTGTAACTACTGGACTTGCCAAGAAACTGTCACATAACTTTTCCTACTACATGCTGTCTTTGTAATTTACAACGCATATGGGCTCATTGTACATTTTTGTTATGCTCGTCTTAATGCATCTAAAATGGAATTATGACAAATGTTGTTCTAAACACGTCTACTAGTAATTACAGCTCATTATCCAGTGAACTGGAGCAAACCTGATGTTATAAGGCTGTGACTGGGTTGCATGAGTTCAGCGGGTTTCTGTGCGGAAGGTGCAGTGAACCTTCATTTGGGGGTCAAGTTTGTTTTCAGTCACTCTACATAGAAGAGCGTTTTAAATGTACTATGAGGCCAAAACGCCTGCAAAATAAATAAATAGTAGTGCTTTTAAGTAAACATTCAATTAACAAATCAAAACATTCATAAATTTGTGTCTCCCACAATAGCAACTTCACTTGAAATGCCTTCAACTGCATCATACATGTCAGTGATCACGTGGTCGCGTCCCAACACACCTCTATGATAAGGAATGTCGGCAAACCCTGAATCTATTTCCCGCAACAAAGACCAAAACTGCCGATGATTCATGCCTTTTTCTCATTCAAAGTTTACAGTTTGCGTTACTGTGCTCATGATTCATGCCTTTTTCTCATTCGAAGTTTACGGTTTGCGTTACTGTGCTCATTACATTTTCCATTTTTACTACTTAACCACACAGCCTTTCTTCGTATATGATGCGGTGATATACTTTAACTCACTAGTATACTTTTCATGCTGCATCTCTGCCCGCATCCTTCCCATAAGTCCACTTTTTTCCTCGCACATCGCCGGTGCTCCATCTGTTGTCTTTTCAACAAGTTTGTTCTAGGGCAGTTTCGTGTCGGTTACACTTTGACATATATTTTCAAAAACACATTTTCCCATGCATCGATTTGTCATCTAATAATTTCTTTGTAATGCACAAACTGGAGTCCACTCCACGAATGAAGATGGCCAGCTGTGCAGTGTCCATCACGTCTGTACTTTAAGCCACGGCAAGAGAGTAGGCAAGATCGTTTTTGCTTTTTGCATCTTTCAATCAGCTGTGTTGTTAAATCTGTGGCCAGCTCACAAATGCATTCAGTTTTTTCAGTTTATCGTTATGTTTTGTCTCTAGTGCCGTCATAGATTAAATTCCTTAAGTACAGCAACATTACCTACACAAATTAGACACAAGGGTATACCGGCAATGTCAGTAAACATATACTCGGCCTCCCATTGGTTTTGGAAGAGTCTTGTTTTCAGAGCCAACTTTTCTCTTCGCCATTGGGTGGGGCTAACCGCTAGCTTCAAATTGGTGCTGCGGAAAAGACGCTCGACGCTTGATTGGTCAGGGAGTGTTTCCGTCTAGCATCCTGATGTGGGACTATTCAGCCGTCATTACAATCATTTTTGGGAAGGTCTCATCATTTGACATGGTTATAGATCAATTTGTGGTGTGGTTTAGAATATAAAAACCAGCCGTTTGAGCGGCACTTCCCATGCGAGCTCCCGGCACCATGACAGAGGAGTCCCTGGCGAAGGAACTACGGAGCTACAGTGCCGAATATCCAGCATCCAACGTCAAAGTAACTTCATCACGGTACCCTGCGGCCATGTCTGCACTTGTGGCATTTTTGTTTCCATCCGGGTGGCGGAAGTCAAGTGGCAACCAGCTCTGCCAGAAGACAGCGTTCACAGAGCCTCCTACGCCAAATACTAATCTTGTTGAGATTTCATTTTCTACCATCCCACAGATGACCATTTTCATATAATATCATTGTCCGCTTTGTATATTCACTTTTCTTCTAATTAGGGTTGTTAAAAATAGAGCCTTAACAGCAGTAACTAATTTACTTCATTGATTACATTAAAATTGTTAACATAATTAACACATACTCTCACACCTTCTGTTATGACAATAGACAACGGCACAATGTCACTCCCCACAGAGTCACACAGAGTATGACGTTCTTTAATAACATTATTCTGATCTGAACGCACCAACAGCAGAGAAATTCCAACACCGTAAACTGTATGTATCTTCCACTGACAAACACGTCTCGAGTCCGTTCAGCAGCAGCTTCGGGACAACACTTCATTGTCACTGGACGGCAAGATGCATTCAGGGACACTTTGAAAATCACGTCTTAATTATGCATTTATAAACAGAAAGAGAAAGAAAAACATTAAATGGATATCTCTTACTAACGTAACTCTTAATGTGGAAGTACAATTTACTGCATTTAAGTGTGCTCGGAAATCCCAGAAACAAAGTCAAAACATTTGAATTCAACGTAAGTTACGTGGTGTTTTTGAACACAACCCCTCATTGCTCATAATAACATGGTTGAAGTGGGATTCCAATGTTCTGCTTTCCATCCATCCATTTTCTGTGCGGCTTAATCCTCATTAGCCAATCGCAGGGTACATCCAGACAAAGAACCATTCACACGCACGGTTATACCTATGTACAATTAACAGTCACCGAAGTGGGAGGAAAAAGTGGAAGGAAATCAGAGTATCCGGAGAAAAACCATGCACGCATGGGGAGAACCGCAAACTGCAAACTCCACAAAGATGTCCAAGCGGAGATTCAAACTGTTAAATAAATTGTTAGCTTAGATTTTCAGATGTGTGTCCTTTTAGCTTGATTTAAATTTTCAGCTCATTTGGAACTTTTAATACATACAAATACTGAATAGATACAGTGGTGTGAAAAACTATTTGCCCCCTTCATGACTTCTTATTCTTTTGCATGTTTGTCACACAAAATGTTTTTGATCATCAAACACATTTTAATATTAGTCAAAGATAACACAAGTAAACACAAAATGCAGTTTTTAAATGAATGTTTTTATTATTTAGGGAGAAAAAAATCCAAACCCACATAGCCCTGTGTGAAAAAGTAATTGCCCCTGCACCTAATAACTGGTTGGGCCACCCTTAGCAGCAATAACTGCAATCAAACGTTTGCGATAACTTGCAACAAGTCTTTTACAGCACACTGGAGGAATTTTGGTCCACTCATGTTTGCAGAATTGTTGTAATTCAGCTTTATTTGAGCTTTATTTTTCTAGCATGAACCGCCTTCTTAAGGTCATGCCACAGCATCTCAATGGGATTCAGGTCAGCACTTTGACTAGGCCACTCTAAAGTCTTCATTTTGTTTTTCTTCAGCCATTCAGAGGTGGATTTGCTGGTGTGTTTTGGGTCATTGTCCTGCTGCAGCACCCAAGATGGCTTTAGCTTGAGTTGACGAACAGATGGCCGGACATTATCCTTCAGGATGTTTTGGTAGACAGTAGAATTCATGCTTCCATCTATCAGAGCAAGCCTTCTAGGTCCTGAAGCAGCAAAACAACCCCAGACCATCACACTATCACCACCATATTTTACTGTTGGTATGATGTTGTTTTTATGAAATGCTGTGTTACTTTTACGCCAGATGTAACGGTACACGCACCTTCCAAAAAGTTCAACTTTTGTCTCGTCAGCCCACAAGATATTTTCCCAAAAGTCTTGGCAGTCATCATTTTGTGTTCAATTATGTTGTCCTTGACTAATAGTTAACTATTTTTTATGAGCAGAAACATTTAAGTGTGACAAACATGCAAAATAATAAAAAGTCAGAAAGGCGGCAAATAGTTTTTCACACCACTGTATATACTGTAATCCTGTCGTGTCGTTTATCTGTCTTTCGATAAAATTCAGTAAAAAATGGGCATGTTTCAGACATAGTCATAGCCAATGGTGTTTAGTCATGATTGATTAATTTAAAAACTGATTAATCTGATGAAAAAATTTAATCATGTGATAGCGCTATTTAGAGCCCTATATTTCTAGCCCAGTGAATGGAAGCTAGCATGCTAGTGCGGTTGTGTGTATGTCTCGGGTTGGATGAATATATTTCACGGCTGTGTATTTTACCGTTATTATAGTAAGGAGCGTTTTACAATTCCCAGACAGCATTTTCATTCATTCATTCATTTTCTTTACCGCTTATCCTCATTAGGGTCGCAGGTATGCTGGAACCTATCCCAGCTGACTTTGGGCGAGAGGCGGGGTACACCCTGGACTGGTCGCCAGTCAATTGCAGTGGTGCCACAAATATTTCAGGAATTTGTGAATCATAAAACACCTGTTAAGTGTGTACAGGTGCATGTCTATGAATGTAAATTTCATTAAAAATTTCAGTATTTTTTGTCACTTATTTCCCAAAGTGAACCCCAGTTTTCATAAGATTCAGTTTTCAATGAATATTATTGCCACAAATATGTCTTAATATGTCTTTGTTTTTGTACACTGTCTCAATATTTGTACAGCTAGACAGTGGAGTGCCCAGACAAAGTATCCATGCGTTGGTAACAGTCGCAGTGAACAATGAATAGTGGTTGTTTTTCAGTTGGGACTGTGGAGACAGATTTCAGCCAGGGCATCCATTAATCATCTTAATTTGTATCTGTGTGTGTATTTGGGGAAGAAGGGGTATTTGTTCATAAAATGCACATAGAACGATAAACAACTCTGTATCTGTTTCCTTCCTTCCTCCTTTCAAGCACTGTGCTGTGCATTGATGAGGCAATCAAGATGAAGTTCACTGCATATTTCTGAGTGTGAGAGGAGTCTGTGCTTTTTTATTTGGGATGGCTGCAAAAAAGTTGCAAGTGCCAGAACTTTGATAAAGAAGGTGAGAAACACTATTAAATTAAAAAAAGAACTCACAGGAAAGTATGAAGTTAAAGTTTATGACAGTAAGATTGTTATGTGGTGGTTCCTTGGTGAACACAAGTTGCAGGAGGAATGCTTTAACAGAAATGAGCCAATTGAGCCTGGCCAATGTGTGTAATGATGATTGTGCCTGTTGCTGAAGTTTTCAATAAAGTTCAAGTATACAGCTATAACAGTCTTTAAAGTTTGTACCAGACTTGAATGAAACATGCACATGATTCATGGCTCTTCCATTCCCTCCCTTTCACCCTCCACTCATCTCTTTGCCTTTTTTTTTTTTAAAAAAGGTAAAAGTCATGTAAAAATGTTTATCCATTTAATTCATCATCATGTATGTTGTGCTTTGTTTTCTGCATGTAAAACTATGTATAATATAGTGTAACTAGAAGTTTGATGATTATTGCTTACAGATAATGGAAAAATCCAAATTCAGTGTCTGAAAAATTAGAATACTGTATTGTGAAAAAGTCGGATATTGGAAAGTGTCACACCTTAACTGAAAACAACTGCAAAGGCTTCCTGAGCCTTAAAATGGTCTCAACATGGGTCAGTAGACCACATGATCATGGGCAAGACTGCTGACTTTGTTGATGTCCAGAAGATATAAATTGACACTCTCCACAAGGAGGGTAATTCACAAAAGGTCATTGCTAAAGAATTTGGTTGTATACAAGCATAATAGGTGGAAGGAAAATGTGCACCAGCAAAAGGGCAACCACAGCCTTGGGAGGTTTGTCAATCGAAATCCATCCAAAAAGGAGCAGGCCATACATGTCAACATTTCCATTTGTAAATAAGGGATTTTTTTCTTAAAATGAGGGAAATTATACTCCCGACACAGGAAAACACATTTGGGAGGTGTGGTGTGGAAAGACTCGGTTGTTTTGCCTATTCTGGTGCAACGGTATTGTTTGGGGCCTGACTTAACTGGCTACAGGATGTTTTATGCTTTAGGCTATCATCTAAGAGTAAAATCATAATTGTGAAAGAAAACGTCACAATGTTAAGATAAAGCTGCAATTTTTCAAGAAAAAAGTTGAATGAAACCATAATTTACTGTTACAATGTGAATGTGAAACTTCTCAAACACATGTAATCCTAACTGTGCCACACCAGTAACCCATTCCTCAAAAGATACCTGTTCCATATTCATCAGATAATATCTTCCAAATATCAGGACATACATACATAAATTAAAATGGAGCATATCACATGATATTACATTGGTAATATTTACAGTATTTTCTTAGAGAAATAGTTGAACCTATTTTTTTCTGCGACCCTAATACTGGCAAATAATATGTAAGTAAATGGTTGAACTGTCTAATTTAAAATTCTGTACATTGTGGAAATTGTTTGGCATCATTGTGAAAAGCTTCTTTTGAGCATGAAAAGTAAAGCTGAACTAAAATAATGCAATGGATGTAGTTTCACAGAGAAATCACAGACATTTGGTCCATAAAATGTGACGTGATGACTTGAGTTTAAAATTATTTTTTATTCTCTCAAATCTGCAGTGCTGAAGACAGTCCTGCCTTTCCAGCATTCCGCACCGACGGAAGTACCTGTTTAACATCCCCACATGGAACCCGTTTTGATTTCTGAACATGTGAAGACCTCGGCTGATCCGTGTGATTGGATAAAGTCCTACTGATGTGTGACCAAAACGAAGAGATGCCCGGCGGTGGTGACAGCGGCCCGGGTGGGGAGGAACCTGCGTTAACAGGAGAAGAGGGGATATCATCGGGTCTACAGGACCGAGGTGCTCAGTCCAAATGTGTCAGGGGGGAGGAGAAGGAGGATGAGGAGATAACCAGTGGATCACATGACCTCTCCTCCTCAGACAATCGCAGCCCTGGTAGCACCACAGGATCCACCTCCACAAAGAGGTATTTGTCATTACTTTTACTGTGCGCTAAAAGGATATATTTTCTGTCTGGTTTACTCGGCAAATTTTCGTCCAAGTGTATGTAGTAGGAATGTCTCGATTCACCTTTTTTGGCTTCAGATCGATCCGATTTTTTTTTTTTTTTAAATAGGCTTTTATTACATACATGATTTTGTGAACTTAAATAAAAATGGTTAAAAGCGGCATAGAAAATGGATAAATGGGTTATGAAAATTGCTCTTCAAAGCATTCAAAATAATCCAACCAAAGTATAAGTATACAAAAAGCATACTAATTTACATTGTTATTACACAGCAAGACCAACAATATTGTTTTGCTTTTGTAACAAACCTCTGTGAGTCACTTCCTTAATCCAATAAAACTCCATGCAATAAAAGATACAATTGGAAAAAAGTAGTATAATACTGTAATATAGCCATAATCAAACCAAACGTGTGACAATGTGTGCAGCAGTGTAAATGCAGACGAGGGCAAAGGTCAGACCCACAAAGAGTTAATGAACACAGTGGCTGAAATGAAGAAGAGGCTTCCATCTGACAAACGCAGCCGCAGCAAAGCCAGCACTGTAGAGGCCTTACATTATGCCCTCAAGTGTGTCAAGCAAGTCCAAGGTAACTTTTGCTCAATTATTTTTGTGTTTGAAGGAGAATTGGTAATAACATGGGTATGTTGTTGTGTGCAGCCAATAGCGAGTATTACAAGCTGCTGATGCAGAATGGCCAGGATGAAAAGAGAGATGCCACCGTTTGCACTGCTGAAGAGTTGGAGAGAGTCACATCTGAACACAACCTTAAAAACACGGTACACAGGCCAACCCTTGCTAATCTACACTTAAACGCACCACTGAAGGCATGCTCTTTATGATGGATTGAAAGATGATAGTTGGGATCTGGGCTATAATATTTTGATCTTATATTGAAGAGCTCATCACACCGCATCACATTTTTAGATGGAGCGCAAACACGTTAGCACACATATATGTATGTGTACCTTATTTTTGCCTCATGCCTGGGCGGGTGTGTGAGTGTTTGTGTGTTCACTGCTTTTGTGTTTGTCTGTGACTTGGCTTTCTTGTGTGCGTGTCTTTCAACCTGTGTGTGGGTCTGCCTCTCTTTGCCTGTGTATAGGACTCTTTCGTGGTGGTGTTCTCCCTGTCGACCGGCTGTGTCTTGCATGCGTCCGAGCATGCTCCCAGCATTTTGTGCTGCAAGAGGAAGTTTCTTGAGTCTGCCAAGTTTGTGGAGCTGCTCTTCCACCAAGATGTGAATGTTTTCTACTCGCACACAGCACAGCCGCATCTACCGCCCTGGACAAACTCACACACAGGTGGGCTGTGTTTACAATACTTAATGGCGACAGTTATTTCACTTTTCCATGTTTAGGAATCACTCTGGGATTTTCCACTGTACCAGAATGAAATGGCTCTTTGTCATGTAACTGTTTTCAGAAGGGAAAATATTGTTACCAAAAACCCACAGCCAGCAACTAACTGAGACATTTAGCAGCAGTACCACTTTGTAATGTCTTGTATTTACACAAGGACAGATGATATGGACAGGTCAATTTTTAGGTTCACATGATTGTGCAACTTGCCTCATTGTATGCCATATGGTTAGGTGACAGGTTAGGTGTTGTTCTTTTATACAGATTTCCCACTTTGCACTGTAAGGTGGCTGTACTGGACTGCACATATTGTACTGATTGACGGGAAGGTAACTTATTTAAAAGTAAATTTTTTTTCATTGTCTTTTTTTTGTCAATTTCCACAGCGGGCTTTCTATTTGACTGTGCCCAGGTCAAATCTTTCTTCTGCAGAATCAGGTCAGCATTTATGTACCTCCCATAAATTTTCATTAGATTAAGCCAAAATTATTTAATAAACTCCTGTTGAAAATCAATCATTTTAAACCACAACAGTAGGCTTAACTTACTCTCAACAGTGTTTTACATTCAGTATTGTTATGTGACATGTTTTAGGGGTGGGAAGGACCGGGAAGGTGAGATGCGCTACAACCCTTTTCGAATCACACCCTACTTGCTGAAAGTGCAGGGAACAGGAAGCAGTGGGGAGGAGGAAGAGCCGTGCTGCTTGGCACTGGCTGAACGCATCATTTCAGGATATGAGGGTACGGTAATCCTTAGCACTTCCAACACTACTCTGATTATGCATCTTTACCACAGAAAACTACTTCCTTGCATGCATGTATATGACACATTCTCCAGGCCTGCAGAGATCTTTGTAAGGATCTTGTATTTCAGTGATTCTCAACTGGTGGGTAGTGACCCAAAGGTTTTCGGTGGGTTGCTGTCTTTGACAAAAAATTCAAAATAAACCCAATAATAATAATAATACACTGAATGTATAAGTGCCTTTCTAAAAACCCTAGGCAACAGATTAACAAGTCTTGAACAGATGAGTTTTGAGTTTTTGAGATTTAAAGATGGGCAGTGAGTCAATATTTGTCAGATGGTAGGTCAAGATAATCGATAAATGGAACGATTAAAAAACGAAGTCGATAATTTTGCCGGCTGAATAAATTGACATGTGCATACGTGCATGTTTTCCTTGTCTCTTTTTACCACACAGGCAAGATGATCAATGCATCAAACAAGATGTATCAATCCGTGCCTGTTGGTGCAACAGTGGAATGAAAAGAGAGAGTGACCCATTCTCTCAGAAATTCAACCTCTTTGTCCCATTACGTGGAGGCAGGGCTACTAGTGAGTGGATACACAAGAGTCTAGGGTCCTATGATTTCCACATTAATGGAATCGCGGAATTGACCAATAAAATGTAAATTACTGAATTGCACAGAAATTGACAATAACGTTAATAAAATTCTGTCATTGTCAAGAGACTGAACGGTTGTATGGGGAATCAATCATGGTGGAAACACTTAACATGCCCACTCCCGAACTAAAACATATTAAAATGCTGATGAACATCGGCAAAAGTTGGCAGAACCTCCTATTTTTAAGGAACGTGAATGGAATCTAGTGAGGTGAGCTTAGACTAGCGTGGTGGTGCAGGTGTGTGTGTGTGTGTGTGTCTCAGGCTGAATGAGTTTTCGAGCTGAATTTTCACCGCGTTGTGTTTTACCGCTTAAATGTACTGTTTTACAATGCGCGACGTGCAAGTTCTGAGTGAAAAAAGACGAGAAGCACGTTTAGTCTTGCACCATGCCTTGCCATAACTGTAAACAGACATTCTCATCACATACAGGCCTTCAAAATAACCCTTTTGCCCCGTGTCATCTAAAATGTACACAAAATAAACATGTCATAAAACATATCTTACATATGCAGTTCGAATTGCATCTGTGGCTACATCTTCTTTAATCGCAAAAACAGGCATTACAGTTTGTTGTGTACTTTTTATTGGAGTGTTTTTGTTTTTTTGTAACAGAGAAGGGAGTCTATTTTTTGGTTTTTGGTTATGATTGTGATTTTTAATTAAGTCCATTTTAATTTCATTGGGTTTTTTTGTGTAATTTATTATTGTTTGTTTAATTGATTTGTTTTAAAAGCTCTTGATATTCCAGTTTCAGTTCAATTCAAGTGTTAACTACTCTTGAAAAATTCATGTTTATTGGTTTTAATACGATATACTCACATTATTACGTCATATAACACATTTAAAAAAAAAAGATTATTGACAATTATTTGTAGGAAAATTATTGTCCAGAAAAATTGACATCAGATTTTAATAAATTCCAGAGTTGGGGGAGCTGTGCCGATGTCCCTGAATGCATTTTGTTGCTATGCCACGATGCCTTGTTTATGACGGACTTGGCTAAGCTTGAGCAGAAGGGGAAGGACATACAATGTGAACTTAATCTACCGTCCGTCCGTCATACAGCTAGATCGCCTTTACAGTGTTACCTCGTTTATCCCGGGGTATAGGTTCCTAAAATAGCCCGCAGTAAGTGAAATCCGCGAAGTAGCCAGCTTTGTTATTTTACAATTACTGTATATGTTTTAAGGCAGTAAAACCCCTCACCATACACTTTAAACACTTCTCAGACGTTTCAACACCAAACAATACATGTAATGGCACCCTACCGCTGCGTGACTTCTACTTTCCATCTGCATCTCCATAAGTCCAACCTTTTGTGCGATGGTTAGCGTCCTCCTTTGCCATTTGGGTGCGGCCGCAATCCATTTTCCATTTTCTTCCGCTTATCGGAGGTCGGGTCGCGGGGGCAGCAACTTAAGCATGGAAGCCCATACGTCCCTCTCCCCGGCCACTTCGTCCAGCTCTTCCCGTTGGATGCCGAGGCGTTCCCAGGCCAGCTGAGAGACATAGTCTCTCCAGCGTGTCCTGGGTCTTCCCCGAGGCCTCCTACCGGTTGGACGTGCCCTGAACACCTCCCCAGGGAGGCGTCTGGGAGGCATCCTAACCAGATGCCTGAGCCACCTCATCGGGCTCCTCTCGATGCGGAGGAGCAGCGGTTCTACTCTGAGCCTCTCCCGGATGACAGTGCTTCTCACCCTATCTCTAAGGGAGAGCCCAGCCACCCTGCGGGAAAAACTCATTTCGGCCGCCTGTACCCGCGATCTTGTCCTTTCGGTCACTATCCAAAGCTCATGACCATAGATGAGGGTAGGAACGTAGATCGACCGGTAAATTGAGAGCTTTGCCTTCCATCTCAGCTCTCCCTTCACCACGACAGACCGGCGCAGAGTCCGCATCAATGCAGACGCCGCACCAATCCACCTGTCCATCTCTCGTTCCGTCCTTCCCTCACTAGTGAACAAGACCCCGAGGTACTTAAACTCCTCCACTTGAAGCAGGACCTCATCCCCTACGCGGAGATGGCACTCCACGCTTTTTCGGGCGAGAACCATGGACTCGGATTTGGAGGTGCTGATTCTCATCCCAGCGAACCGATCCAGTGAGAGTTGAAGGTCACTGCTCGATGAAGCCAACAGGACCACATCATCTGCAAAAAGCAGAGACTGAATCCTTTAGCAACCAAACTGAAAACCCCTCAAGGCCCTGGCTGCGCCTAGAAATTATGTCAATGAAAGTAATGAACAGAATTGGTGACAAAGTGCAGCCCTGGAAGAGTCCAACCCTCACTAGAAACAGGTCCGACTTATTGCCGGCAATGCGAACCAAACCAACACTGGTCATACAGGGAAGGAACCGCCTAGATTAGGTGGTCCGATACCCCATATTCCCAGAGCACTCCCCACAGTATTCCCCGAGGAACACGGTCGAATGCCTTCTCCAAGTCCACAAAACACATGTAAACTGTTTGGGCAAACTCCAATGCAGGGTGCACGCCACTAATTAGAACAATTGTACCTTCAAATTATGACCCTTTAATTTGAAGAGATAAAAGAAACACTCGATTGTTGGCAAACCATGCCTTTATCGATCATTGGCCGTATAAATAAAATACAGTACAAATGAGTATATAGCCCAAATTTCTGTATCCTTTTCAGTCAATTCCTCTGCCTATGCCAAAACCATTTTTCAAAACAATCAATAATATCCTCATTTGGAACAATAAAAAGTCAAGGCTGAGACTTAGGCTGTTTTACCTACCTAACGAAAGAGGCGGGCAACAACTTCCAAATTTTAAATGGTACTATTGGGCTGCGCAGTTGCGTTCAACGATGTTCTTTTTTTCAAATGACACTGCTCCATCTTGGTTATCTATTGAGCAAACATCAGTACCAAATCTTCCTTTAAAACTGTACCTATACTCACCGGAACCAAAGGCTTTGATAAAAAAAGACAAAAAATCCTTTCCTGAAGAATACTATTGATGTCTGGTATAAAGCTCATCAACATATTAAAGATACTCAAATCTCTCAATTCACTTCCTTGTGGGGGAATGTCAATTTTACAGCAGGAAGGGACGATGGAGGTTTTAAGATATGGGAAGAAAAGGGTGTTAGGAAAGTTGGTGATTAGTACATGAACAATACATTACTTACATTTGAAGAGCTCACTCAAAATTTACCAAATCGCAAATAAACACTTCTTTAAATACTTGCAGCTTAGACATTTTATATTTTCAAAATATAAATATATTAATGTCAAACCCACTCTTACAAATTTAGAACATCTTTCGATTTCGCGTTTTAAGGGAAGGGGTGAAATTTCTTTGTTTTATTCAGCCTTGGTATCTTGTGATGATGAATCCTCTATTGATAAATTAGAGGCCTGAAATTCAGACTTTAAGGAGAATATATCGGAGGATGATTGAAACAAAGCATGTCTTAAGGCCCAAAAGGAAACAATTAATACAAAATTGAGGCTACTCCAATATAAATGGTTGATGAGGACATATATAACACTAGCAAAGTTGAATAACTGGTCACCTAATATCCCAGATACCTGTAATAAGTGTGTAGAGGAGCGAGGTACCCTACTTCATTGTTGTTGGGAATGCCCCAAATTACAAACATATTGGAGGGGAGTGGGCCAGTCTATGTCTAGAATTGTTGTAATTAATTTACTTTACCATGCAAAACTCTTTGTGTTGGGGATTTACCCGAAGGATTTTGTGACTTCTTCAAACAAATCAACCTTGATTGACTTTAGACTCCTGCAGGCCAGGAGGCTAGTTGCATTAAATTTATGTACCGTCAATAAATCTATGGATAAAGGAAATGACAAATTATATTACATTGGAAAAACTGACCTACATTACTCAAGGGAGGATAGAGGTCTTGTGATATGTGGAAACCTCTACTGGACTATATTTGACAATGGGGTCCACAGTCACCTAAACTATGTGGAGTTGTGTCTTGTGTCATGTTTTTTTTTTAAATTATTTTATTATTTCCAAGTACTTGTATTATGTCTTTTATTATTTCCATTAAAAAAGTGTGAAAAATTCAATAAAAACATTGTTAAAAAAAAAAGAGAGAGAACAATTAAGGAACCGAGACAGAATATTGTCAAGTACTGGTGGTGCGTTCAATACCACCACCAAAGCACAAACAAAGGCAACTGCTAACGGCTGTTCATTATTACTATTATTATTTTTTAGTTTTTAGTTTGTTTTTAGTTTTAGCTTTATAGGAGGATATCCGTGTGTGCAGGTGACTATTACTGTGCATAATTATTAAGCAACTTAACAAACAAATATATACCCATTTAAATTATTTATTTTCACCAGTGAAACCAATATAACATCTCAACATTCACAAATAAACATTTCTGATATTCAAAAACAAAACAAAAACAAATCAGTGACCAATTTAGTCCCCTTTCTTTGCAAGGACACTCAAAAGCCTGCCATCCATGGATTCTGTCAGTATATTGATCTGTTAAACATCAACATTGTGTGCAGCAGCAACCACAGCCTCCCAGACACTGTTCAGAGAGGTGTACTGTTTTCCTCCTTGTAAATATCATATTTGATGATGGACCACAGGTTCTCTATGGGGTTCAGATTAGGTGAACGAGGAGGCCATGTCATTAGTTTTTCTTCTTTTAGACCCTTTCTTGCCATCCACGCTGTGGAGTACTTGGACGCGTGTGATGAAGGATTGTCCTACATGAAAATTATGTTTTTCCTGAAGGATGCAGACTTCTTCTGTACCACTGCTTGAAGAAGGTGTCTTCCAGTAACTGGCAGTAAGAGTGGGAGTTGAGCTTGACTCCATCTTCAACTCAAAAAGGCCCCACAAGCTCATCTTTGATGATTCCAGCCCAAACCAGTACTCCACCTCCACCTTGCTGGCGTCTGAGTCGGACTCCAGCTCTCTGCCCTTTACCGATCCAGCCACGAGCCCATCTATCAAGCCCATCAAGACTCACTGTCATCAAGATCTTCTTCAAGATTGCTGATTCGTTCATTTCAGTGTCAATCAAAAAGGGATTCTGCCTCACACAGATTATTCAAGACCCGGAGAGTAATCATCACTTATTTGTTGTTTTCAAGATATGACGGGGATTGAACACTGCAAAACATAAGTAAATTTTGACTGCACCTCATCTTTAAATTTTGTCTTTTTTTCCAGCTTTTTAGACAGCAGGTTTGGAGAACATGTCATATTTTTGTTACCTGCATTCACATTGTTGTTTAATGTAATGTTTAAAGCCTTTTAGAAATTATGATTTCTGCTATACTCAATGGGCATCATATTTACTGTCGCAGCACCTCGAATTCCCATGGACAAACGAATCTTCACCACCACCCACTCGCCTGGATGTGTGTTTCTCGAAGTGGATGACAGGTCATTACTCACTCAGAATGTGCATGTTCAATGTTCAGTTGATCTGTTAAATGTCAACAAGTTCATTAAACTCATCTGGTGACTTCCCACAGGGCCGTACCACTGCTAGGATACCTCCCTCAAGATTTGATTGGCACGTCTTTGCTAACCGGCATTCACCCAGAGGACCGTCCGCTGATGCTATCGATGCACCGAAAGGGTAAGGTTTTACTTGCTTGCTGCTTTCTGACCAGTCTTACAATACTACACTTTCAGTTTGCTTTTTTGTGGTTTTTTTATTGTTCTAATTCATGTATTTTGCAGTTTTGAAGTATGCGGGACAACCACCGTTTGAACACTCCCCGGTGCGTATGCGGTGCCAGAATGGTGACTACATCACGTTGGATACCAGCTGGTCCAGCTTCATCAACCCTTGGAGCCGCAAGGTGGCCTTCATCATAGGACGGCATAAAGTCAGAACGTAAGGAGCATCAGCAAAAATGCTCAGTCTGCTCTGGTGGAGGAACAGGTGCTTTTAAAACATCATTGTAATAACTGTACTTGTCGTCCTTGTGTATAGGAGTCCACTAAACGAGGATGTGTTTGCGGCTCAGAATAAAGGGGATGTACCAGTCACCCATGAGGAGATAAAAGATTTACAGGCCAAGATCCATAAGCTCTTCTTGCAGGTAATTTAGATTCCTTGTTAAGGAGGTAGTTCTGACAATGTGTTGATCACTAATATTGTAATACTTTTCACAGCCTGTCCATAACAACGGTTCCAGCGGTTATGGCAGTTTAGGAAGTAACGGTTCCCATGAGCATTACATCAGTGTAGCTTCTTCAAGTGACAGCAATGGGAACTTGTGGGAGGACACACACCGGGAACCTGTAGGTCATCTTGAGTCCTTGCTTGCCATGCAGCCAGTGTTCCTCATCACTTTGTGTGTTTATGTCATTGCAGATGACTCTTCAGCAAATCTGTGCTGATGTGAACAGAGTCAAGAATTGGGGGAAGCAGGCATATTTTGATTGCAGCCGCAAAATTACTCTGCTTGGTAAACCAACTCCAGGTATGACACACCAATAAATGCAAACAGGCATTCTACGAAGTTTATCAATTATTTTTTTTTGAATGTTGTTTAAATTACTTTTTGTCCTGCAGCACACTTGCCTCCTGTTTTCACCAACCCTGAAGTTAGAGATCGTGAGGAAAGCAGAAAGCAAACACACATTCCCTCCTACCAGCAAATCAACTGCGTAGACAACATTTTTAGGTGTGTGGCAGGTTATTGTGTCATGTTAACTGAATGTTGAACTACCAGTCACTCTATTAACAGTGTTTAATTCATAATGTATTAACAGTGTATTTTCGTGTGGTGCTTGGGTTGTTTTTGACAGATATTTGGAGAGTTGCACAGGCCCAGCCCTTAAGCGGAAAAGTGAATCTCATTCCCTTGCCACCTCTTCTTCCTCATCCTCTACCTCTGAAGATGACAAGCCTGCTGAAGCCAATGATGCCGCTCAAGCTATGTCAGATGGTATAAACTCTTTGCTCACACAAACGCTTGTTAGTTGAGTCATGTAATATTTTTTTTATTTTGAAATCTGCTCTTTCTCTCTGTCCAGTAGTGGTGCTCAATAGTGAGGTGTCAGTCGGCCAAAGCACGGCAGCAGTCGTTGGAGCTCCTCTGACAGACATCACAATGTCCACTAAGGCAATGAGTGTGGTCTCTGTCACCAGTCAGTGTTCATACAGCAGCACCATTGTCCATGTGCCTCAGCCCGAATCAGGTGAAGTACATACATACACAGTACGCACCCTAAAGTGGGACATCTAGCTTTTACATCTAGTTCATTCCAAGAGTGTTTGATGGTTTGTGCACTGGGGCACCGTTTTTTCTTAGGTTTATTTAAGAGGTCTCCCAAGACTTTGGTCCTTATTGGTAGAGTGTACAGCGTACATGATGTACAGTATATGTTAAAAGACTGTTAATAAAATCCATGATTGATTAGTTTATGTGCCCCCCAACCGCCACAGAGGTTACAGCACTGGAGGATGCACCAATGGGAAGTGATCCTACTGATCCTGGTCCAACCCCTGTCCGCCCTGCACCGAACCTTGCCACTGAGGAGCGGAGGCTTGTTGGTCTCACCAAGGAGGTACTGTCAGCCCACACACAGAAGGAGGAGCAAGAGTATGTGGATCGATTCCGCAATCGCATTCTGCAGAGCCCCTACAGTTTCTATCTGCAGCTGGACAATAGCTCCATGGCTCACTCCCACCACAGAGGTTTGTATTGACAAACGTTGGGAAGTTACTGATACATTTGCATGTATTTAAATGTTCAATTAAACCTGCTACAGGCGAATACCCACGCCCAATTAGTGGTGGGTTGAACCGCTCTCGAAGAGGAAAGCCCAGACTTAAGCGCCCCAAGCCCCAGGGCTCCTCAGACAGCTACACCTCCCCAGCTGGACCTCCTCGTCGTGTCCCAGAGTCCTCCTGGCGCTCCTCAGAATCCTCCCAGCCCCAAATGGCAGCACCCTACAGTCAAGTACCCCCTCTTCAAGCACCATTCATTCCCATGATGGGGGCCCAACCAGCCTCAGAGCAACCACCCAGACCACAACAGCTGGCCGGACCCCCTCCAATTGCAATGCAGCCTCCAGACCACAACCAGCTCAGCTACAACTTCAGCTTCATGCAGCAAACCCAGAACATGCCAGGCATCCAACCTATGCAGATGGATTCTATCCATAATCTGCAGAACATCTCTAATTTTCACTGCATGCACCCCATGGCTCCAGCCCAGGGTATCAATCCTTTCATGACACCAGTCATGGCTGTCATCCTGCCCAACTACTCAACTTTCACTTCAGGATATCCATCTATTTACCCACCCTCCACTGTCTCCATGATGCCCCAGGCACCGATCACCGTGGCGGGATTTGCCCCTATGGCCCCCTTCCCACAACCTCAATTCCAAGCCCAGCCTGTCCCTCAACACCAGACCTCCCCTGGCCCCCTATTGGGTTCACCCAGAGCCTGTTCTTCAGGCGGAGAGGAGGAGGAAGCGGCAGATCCACGTGCTTTATTCTCCAGCTCTCGCTCAAGTTCTCCCCTTCAGCTCAACTTGCTGCAGGAGGAGCTGCCTAAACCAAGTGAAGGGCAGAGCAGCACTGGGCACAACCACGTAGAAAGCATTCATGAGCATCGACACAATAAGGTGATATATATGACAAAAACATTGTGTGTCCTTTTCTTACAAATTACATTTTAGTGTTTTAGTCGATCAAGTCATACATTCTCTTTTGTGTTTAGCTCTGTTTCAATCACGCTGAACATTTTACTTCTTAGGGTGACGCCCCAAGTGAGTCTGGGAACCATGATGCTCAGTCTACATCCAGTGAGCTGCTTGACCTGCTGCTGCAAGAAGATGCACGGTCAGGGACTGGCTCTAATGCTTCCGGGTCTGGGTCAGGGGAGTCTGGAGGCTCACTGGGATCAGGCTCTGGATCTGGGTCCAATGGAACCTCTATCTCACACACTGGTAAGGTTTTGTACTCCTAACACCTTCACAATGCTACTCCATTTCATTGAATTAGCAGTGTAACTTTTATTTTGGGATTAACAGAGAAAAAGGTTGATTTGAGGACAAACTAGGGGGAGACAAATGACAGCTTTACTACCACAAGCAGGTTGTGAATGCTGCTGTTGGGTTGCAGGCAGTAGCAACAGCAGCAAATACTTTGCCAGCAATGATTCATCGGACACATCACGCAAAGCCAGGAAAAGCCAGGAACCACCGGCAGAGCACCAACGCAGCTTCGACACTCAGGTGGAGAACTCGCTGTGGACCATGATCCAGCACACGTCGGAACGTGTCATGATGACTTACCAGATCCATACAAGGTGCATACAAATCTCTGCCCTGTCATTTCAGTGCTCTGTTCTGTTTTACAGCATACATTGTAACTACATTCACGATAAGCTTGCTGTTATTTGGTATCGTAGTTGTTGTTGTTTCGGTTTTTAATGGGACCATTTATCTGTTGAGACATTTAAAAAAAAACATTATTTTGACTGCTACTGGTAGGTAGATATTTTGTAGTAGGGGCGTCACAAGATCTCACGTCAAAAGCGAAATTGCGAAATTAAAAAATTTCTCGTTAAGTAAATGAAAATTAACTCTATAATTTTGCCAGCCTTAATATATTGCCATGTGCATGTATGTTTCTTTTCCATGTCACCTTCCAAACATGCAGGAAAGAGGGTTTACTATGTACATAGCTTTCAGCACCTCAGCATGAACGGAGTGACCCCTTTGTCAGTCATACAGTCTCTTTGTCTCAGTGGGTGGAGGCGTGGCTGCTAGCATACTCACGTTACACAAGAGTGTAATGAAGTAGAAATTAAATTTGTACGGTGCAATATACTGTCATATACAGTAATGTTCAAAATATTAGCAGTTCAATGTGACTAAACCAAATGAAGTACTGTTATTAGTATATTTTTTATTGCTACATGGCAAACAAGTTACCAGTAGGTGCAGTAGATTCTCAGAAAACAAACAAGACCCAGCATTGCACGCTCTGCACGCTCTAAAGGCTGTGCAATCGGGCAATTAGTTGAAAGGGGTGGGTTGAAAAATAGCAGTGTCTGCCGTTAACTTTACAAACTCAAAACTATTTTATACAATAAAATATTTTTGTTTTCTATGATTTGGCAATCCTGTGAATCACTAAACTAATATTTAGTTGTATGACCACAGTTTTTATAGCTGCTTCACATCTGTGTGGCATGGAGGCAACCAACTTGTGGCAACTTTCAACTGTTATTCCACTCCAAGATTATTGAACAACATTCCACAATTCATTAACATTTCTTCGTTTTGATTCAGAAACAGCATTTTTGATGTCACTCCTCAAGTTCTTGATTGAATTAAGGTATGGGGATTGGGCTGGCCACTCCATAACATTTTGTTGGTTTGGAACCAATATTTTACCAGTTTACAAGTGTGTTTGGGGTCATTGTCTTGTTGAAACACTAATTCCAAGGGCTTGTCCTTATCAGCATAAGGCAACATGACTTCAAGTATTTTGACATATACAAACTGATCCATGATCCCTGGTATGTGATAAATAGGTCTAACACCATAGTATGAGAAACATGCCCATATCATGATGCTTGCACCACCATGCTTTACTGTCTTCACTGTGTATTGGGGCTTGAAACTGAATAATTTTATTCTAATCAGTCCACAAAATATTCCTCGATTTCTCTTTATCCCACTGTTCTTTGGCAAATTGTAACCTCCTCTGCACATGCCTTTTTTTAAACAGAGGGACTTTGCGGGGGATTCTTGTAAAGATTAGCTTCACACAGACGTCTTCTGTCACAGTACTTACAAGTAACTCCAAACCGTCTTTGATCATCCTGAAGCTGATCATTGGCTGGGCCTTTGCCATTCTGATTATTCTTCGATGCATTTTGATAGTTGTCTTCCGTTTTTTGCTACGTGTCTCTGGTTTTCCCCTCTCCATAAACTTTTTTATCAAAGTACGCTGTTCTTCTGAGCAATATTCTGAATGATCCATTTTCCTCAGGCTTTCAAAGAGAAATGAATGTTCAAGAATTGCTGGTTTACAAAGATAGGAACCACCTAATTTACACCAGTTTTTTCACAATTGAATTGATTGAATGCCACACTGCAATTTTTTGAACACCCTTCTTTCAACTAATTGCTGAATTGCACAGCATAATGTGTGTATAATATAATTCTTCATTGAACTTTTCTTAAAAGTAATGTTAATATCGCTTCTCGTCTTCTCGTACACCCAATCTCGTATATCGTCTTCTCTCGTAAACTGACACCCCTAGTTTATGTTATAGGTCATGTGTTGTGCTTGTGACGCGGTGCGGTCGGACCTTGTTCTGGAATCCCAAGATGCAGAGGAGCAAAGGGCTGTGTCCAAACAGTCTTTATTAATTTTGACCAAGTGTCCAACAAAAAGCGACGGTGTCACAGGTAAGGGGTTTAACAGAATTGACACCGCGGAAAAGGCACAAGGAATATATCACCGAACACGAAGCCTCCTGGCGGAGCTATAAGCCGAACAGCCGTGGACCTCGGGCTTGGACTGGATGGCACCTCAAAGAACCCACTGGAAACTCTCATGGGGACCAAGAGCAGCGTGTCGAGGTTACTCAAGCAATGGGAATAGCCGAGTGCCATCCAGTCGCTGCAGGTGAGCTTAAGAAGGTGGTGAGGATGATGATTGACCACAGCTGTGGGACCTCTCATAGCTCCGCCAGAAGGAGTGGCCAAGGTGTGTCAACGCAGAGCGTGACAGTGCTATTCTTGTTTCACAGCTGTACTAATATGAATGCTGAATATGTTTTATTCGCATGTAGGCGTTATATTTGTGTTATTGCACCTTTTTGCCAGCTAATGCATCTTTAAACTCCTTTTATGTGATTCTGCCTCTCTTCCAGGGACCAGAATGAGGTGTTGGCTGACGACAGGGAGAAGCTACAGGTGCTTCAGCCTCTCCAGCCTTGGTTCAGCGAGGAGCAGCGAGAGGAGCTTGCTGACGTCCATCCGTGGATCCAGCAGCACACCATCCCACAAGAGATTGACACACAGGTGGGTTTTCGCACACACTCCCTGACAAACACACATTTGTCTGGATACACATATGTCTAACATTCTTTTGTGTTCTTCAGGGTTGTATGAGCTGCAACACTGGTGCAGGGTTGGCCCACTCCCCTCCACCACCAGACCCCGATAGCTCATCCCATCTGGATATCCTCGAGCCAGACTCCCTTGTGGACACTTGAAAGAGCTGTGACCCCAACAATCATCAACCTTCGACAGCTCAATACCATGCATCTTGACTAATCAGGCCAGAGGATTAAGTCTCTGTACTGCTTTAGTTAAACTTAATATGTAAAAATATCCAGGGCTGGATGGACCCTGCGGGGTGTGAAGCACGAGCGATGAGCACTTAATTTTATTTTACTGGTATTTACTCTCAAAGTCTGCTCTAACTGACTGCTTTCATTGGACCATGACTATTACACCTCTCTTGATGTTTTCATGTTTCTCTTTTAAAGTGTAACTTGTGGCACCACGTCATGCATATTGCAAGAGGACTCAATGGTCACCCAAGAACACGAACACTGTGCACACACACTGTGCACACACATTGAGCACACTGTAGCTCAATTGTGACCAAGTGACAGGACAAGAGACCACAGAGGCCCACTTTAAATCATCAAAACACAAACTAGACTCTTCAGCAAGTAAATGTTGGACCACTTTATGGTGCAGCCCCCTGAGCACTACGCGCACACACTCTGGGATTGAGACTTTGCCGGCCCAGTTTGTACATCCAAACACAACAGTTCATGGACCTGGAGTACAGCTTGTACATATGTACCACAAGAACTCCCTTGGTGGCATAGTAACATACCATGGTTGACACATGGTGGATTGTTTTTAGAATGTCTGAGACAAAGACGCACATGCAGCTTTCTGTTACGCTCCTAACGTTTTGTTTCAATTGCTGTTGGAGTGTCTTCTCAGTTCTCCATAGGTAAATTGTCTCCAGTCATGTACCTCTGTCACAGCACATAAAATATGTGGATTATTTCAAGAATTTACATCCCCAGCTTGCGCTTTGTCTCTCCTGATTCCAGTCTCATCCAGGATCAAATTCTGTGTGTTTGATATACAGTATATATATATATATATGTGTGTGTGTGTCTATATATAGAGATATATCTCTATATATATAGAAATATACCTATATATTGCATTAACACACACACATGTGTGTATATATATGTATACATATATACACGTGTATACAGTATATGCATATATATGTGTGTATATATGTATACAGTATGTACATATATACTACGTGTATATATGTGTGTGTGTATATATGCAGTATATATATATACTGTATGTGTATATGTGTATATATACATTATATAATATATATATAAATATATACTGTATATGCATATACACAGTATGTTATTTTGTAGGAAAATATACACAAAACATCACAAAAGTGTATAAAAGCCATTTGTCTTGAATTCAGGGACTGTGACAAAGGAATGAATAAATGAAATATGATGTCTGATTTTAATTCATCATTACAAAAAATCGAACACACTAACAGCATGGGACAGATACTATTACATTTTGCACTAAAAACAGCCCTTCGGTGGTGCTTTAGTGCAGTCAGCTAAGATGCAATCAGAGAAAAGCATTATGTAGCTTTGACAGATAATTCTCATTAGCTGAACATTTCATCACTTTGACACTGAGTCAGCATCATGTCAAGTACAGTACAGTACAGTACAGCACAGCACTTTCATACAAGAACCTCTGGAGGGCACTGTGGTGCAGTGTAGTGGATTCATTTGTCTTGGTTTGGTAACCTGATGTAAAAAAAACGTATTCCTATGGACTTTTGGAAAACGGCAGGGCGTGGGTGCTTTGAGGATTTCAACAACACAGTTCTGGCACACATACATCCGTGTGGACCATCCCCTGCTGGAACTCCCAGAAGTCTGGATGTGTTCATCAGCCTCTGGACCAGCCAGTGACCTTATTGTTACTTGTCTCACTTGCTGCATTTCTGCATCTCTGCAATAGTTGAAAACAATCATTCAGTCTTATAATTAGGGATGCCTTTGTGTTTGCATTTGTTACCTTTGTCGAGATCAATGACTTTGCACGGAGTGTTTATGTTGACCTCTTTCAGCAGGTTGTTCTTAAAGTCTTAAAGTCGCATGGTTGAAAGTTGAAATGTACGTTCTGGTTTAAACTTATTGTGTTCCCCCTTGCTTACCAAATCGATCCTCTGGCTCTCTGATGGGCGGCGTCACCCCGGAAACTTCCATCTCAAACTCATCTGAGCTGCTGCGACTTCTGTTGGACCTAGTGCAGAGAGGGTGTGTGTCTGTGTCAGTATTGTACAGTTGCCGTGTTTGTGAGTGTTGTGTGTCCTAACATTACTCACCTTATGGATGCCACAGAAGATAAGTCTACAATCAGAAGAAAATGACTATTAGTGACATTAGGTACACCTCAGCACTATTGAGATTAAGTATAAGAACTGTATCAAAAATGCTGTCTTTACAGACATAACCAAAGCTCTGCTTCTCACTGACATATCACCCGTCTGTGACCTGGCCCTTGCTAGAAGGCCCTTCCGCTGCATTGTTTTTTAAACAGGCTTCGCGACACTGCTTAAAATAAAGCCTGGAGCGCTAACAGCCATTTTTCTGTCAACTACAAATGCGGGAGCTCTGAGTTTGTCATCATTTTTGTTATTAATTTATTTATTTATTATTTTTACAGCAAATAGGCAAACTTAGCATCAAGTTGCCTGTCAAATGTGACTAATGTTAGCACGGTAGCTCAAGCACTTTTAAACTGCAGTCAAAATTCCAGCATCAATGCTACATTTTGAGCAAGACACTATTGAGTATACACTATTGGGGGACCTCTTGGACTTAAAAACAGTTGAAAAACAATATTACACGTGACCTTACATATGTGTATATTAGGGCTGTCAAATGATGAACAATTTTAATCACAATCAGTTTTCAAATTAATCATGATTAATCACCATTTTCAACTATGTGAGAAGTATGCCAATTTCTACTGTATTTTATGAACAGAAGGTCCACTGACAAGATAGGATCATATATATTTGTATTAACAGCTGTAAATGAACTGAAAATTGATATCAATCTAAAATATACCACACATGTCTGAAAATCTAGTTGCCTAACACTAGTCTGCTTAATAGTAGCAGAACATCAGAATCACACTTAACATTATTTTGAATCATGGGGGGTTGCTTTCAAAGAGACCAGGTAATTTAAAGTTTTGAGTGTAAATGTATTTCTGGGATTCTTTAGCACAGCTAAATCCGGCAAATTATACTTCCACAGTAAATTACGTTAAGTGTGTGATAAGTATATCCACTTTTTGTTTTTCTTTGGCTTTATGATTATTTAGACCACACATACTATACGCATAATAAAGACATTGTTGTTATGTTCGGCGTGTCAGCGAATTCCCCATAATTGTTTAGTGACAATGAAGTGTAGTTCCCATGACGAAGGGGCTAAAGACATGTTTGTGAGTTGGAGATAAATATATGGAAAAAAAATAGTTACCACCCTTAACACACTATTTTCAACAGCCTCTGCTTAATTTACTTATTAGAATATTTAAATACAGACCCATAGTTCTTCTTCTGCGTGTGATAAGGATGATGATGAGGACAATAAATGCCAGGAGGAGGAAGGCGGTGAGAACAAAGCCCAGTGGCATCAAGAAGTGATGTCTCTGGTCAGGCAGGACGACGTTGATGACTCGAGGTGGATCCGCTTTGTTCACTTCATCTGAAAGGCGAGGAACAGTCGAGCTTTAGCTTCAATTCTTCACACACAATAAGTTTAAAATAACCTTAAATGTGCAAATCTCTGTGTATGATGGATCTAATAAACTGTAAACAGCAATGTCCATCATTTAACTTGATGTATTGTTGGTTTCCACTCACATACCTAAAAGAAAGAACATTAAGGGATACTTGAACTCGTCTATGTGGAAGTCATGCATTGTGGTGATGGACATTGTCAGAGAGTCATAGAGAGTAATTGTAACTATTAGCAGTAAATGGAGCAGGACTGTATATTCAAACAGTTATGGTTGTAGTTTGCAGTGGTGTAACACTGCACTGCATCATACTGATAAGTGAGCCTTTGCCGAGACATCCACCTCAAAGGCGTGGCATCTCAAAATGTTGATTAGACAGCGTTATTGATGCCTTAGGCTGGCCACAATAAAAGGCCACTCATGGAGTTTAAGTAATGTATCCGTAACTTTTTTTTTTTACAAAAATGCTTGAATGCATGCGTGTTTTCAACAAAGTTTCTCTCAAAATGAACAGTGTGCGTTCTGCGTATTCAGCAGTTGGAGTTGGCATATTAGCTGTGGCAGGCACACCACAGATGTAATTCTTGGAGATTGAATATGTTGTCACTGGCAAAGCTTTTTTGTAACTCCTTTTTATGTTAACCATTAACGGGACACTCATTCAAATGTTTGGAGGTTCAATCACGTCACACCTAAAAAGTTATCGAAATACAGCACCATGCAAAAGTCGTAGAGGTTGTTTTAGCAACACTTTAATAACCACATGTAACTCGAATGTCACTTAGTAGAGCACAGACCACCACCAAGGCTGAATTGTTGAACACTGGAAAGTATGTTAGGTAGGCTACTTCCTGACGTCCAATGGATAAATCTTTTGATGCCACAATGACTCAAAATGATAGTAATAAATTGCTGTACTATCCCATTTATCCAGATCATCCATCCATTTTCTTCCGCCTATCCGAGGTCGGGTCGCGGGGGCAGCAGACTAAACCCCGACTTCCCTCTCCCCAGCCACTTCGTCCAGCTCCTCCCAGCAGATTCTGAGGCGTTCCCAGGCCAGCTGAGAGACATAGTCTCTCCAACGTGTCCTGGGTACGGTTGGACGTGCCCTGAACACCTCACCAGGGAAGCGTCCGGGAGGCATCCTAACCAGATGCCACCTCCTCTGGCTCCTCTCAATGTAGAGGAGCACCGGTTCTACTCCGAGTCTCTCCCGAATGACAGTTCTCCTCACCCCATCTCTAAGGGAGAGCCCAGCCACCATGTGGAGGAAACCCATTTCGGCTGCTTGTATCTTGTCCTTTCAGTCACTAAATTCCAAAATCCAGATCCTCACTAAAACTAAATTGTACGGTGTACAAATAGAATGACAGCCACATTTAGCAGGATTACACTAATACCAAACCATTTTTTCAACCCCTTGCAGAGAGATGGCACATGGGCCAAGGAAGAACTCATTACATTTTGGTAAGGATCTGGATTCATACCAACAGATTTCCTCAATGATATTGATGTAATCCTGCTAATGGTGTCTGCCATTCTGTTAACTGCTTTACTGGGTCAAAGTAATTGACGATTGACAAATTGATTGACAAATGGTACGATCGGACTCTCTACTGTAACAGCTGATTGTCTGGGAGGAGACCACATGACTTTACGGCTTGTAGGTTACATCCTGAACAAGGTTACCAAATAAAGTGCCTGACCCATAGCTACAAAATGCTTTGCTTTACTTAAAACGTGTGTGTATTTAGTGCATACGGTACATGTGTGACGCCATGCCTGCCCAAGTGGTAACACAAGGTCTCTTGGCTGCACTAACATGTTGAGCACATTTCCAGGTGGACTAAGAAAGATGAGGCGATGTGTTTTCGGTGTATGACCAAAAGCAGCTGCAGGGCTAACACTCAAACCCAAAGAGCCACACCATGAGACTTCTGTGAAGTAAAACCACAAAAGATGACAAGTACCAATGAAAAAAAGTTCTAGCAAATAACTGCACATTCTATGAGTCTTAATGATTTTCTGCTGTGTACATTCCATATCTGATCCTTTTGCTTATTAACTTGAGGCCTGATAGCAACTATGTTTGTGTCTGCTTCTCCTTCCTTTTCCTCCTCTGCATCTGATGGGAGGATGAAGGAAGGGATGACCTACATCTTAATTTTCTCCTCAATTCAACTCGCTCTCCCTCTCTTTCTTTTTTTTTCGCCAGCTGCTAGACACATGAAACACACTCCACATTTTCCTTTCCAACCAAAAATACTTTCCTTTCTATATAAGACAGGAAAATAAACCTGAGCTTGTGGGAAAAGTGTTTAAAAGCAAGCCTTCCAGGCTGTCAGATGGGCGCCAAAGTCAACATGGCAGCACACGGTAAAGGAGGGATAAAAAAAGAAAATGATAAGATAATTAGACTTTATATCACTACACCATGAGATGTCATGTTGTTTTATTATTATACGGTGGAACCTCGAACATGGACTGGGTCAAAAACATTGGCAATACCAGCTGTGGCTGTAGGCAAACTCCTGATGGTAGTTTTTTTTTTTACTAACTTGTTTTTATTTATAAAAGTGGCAGTTGCTTCATTGAATTGTCATGCGTCAGCATCCAGAAGCTTCATCTAGCTCTGCATGCATTTTAAAACAGTGGCTGCGCTACTCAGCTGTTGATGTGAAACTCTTGCATGTTACGCTAACAAAAAACTCAACAGTATTAATGCTAGATGAGCAGTTTTCTCCTTACTATGGAATCACAGGACTGCCACAAGTAAAAGGAAATACATGTGGAAATGTAAATAAAATGAATAAAACAAAAATATACAAATGTAGTCATATTCTTTTTCCATTTTGTCGTTGTGTCTTCTGCTTTGTTTTTGTCTTTTCTATTTGCTTTTTCTCATTGCACGCACTGGATGGCTATTTCATTTTAATTATAGCACTCCTGTGATTCCATACCTTACTGATATGCAACATTGGTTCTGTTGTTGCTGTGTTGTGCAATATTGTTATGACCATGAGAGAGACCAAGAGAGCTATGGAACTTTCCACCTTCTCAAAAGTTAATTAAGTCATTTAAGTTGTTAAGTACTGTGTAATGAGTTTTCAAATTTCAAAAATGACATCTCTGTGGCTTTGGCAAAAATAGAGCATTAAAGCATTTATTACAATGCAAACAAATATGAATGAACCGAACAGGACACCCCCAAGCCATCTGTGTTTATGTGCGGACGCTTCATTCCTCCTACCGATGGGTTAGTACACATTTAGCTTGTTTTTTAAAACATTTAAACATTGGCTGTAAGTTTAATAAAGATTTGATGTTGGTGACGGTTTGATCCTGGAACAGATTATAAAAGGGAAAATGGTTCTGAAAGGGATGTTGGAGAGTCCACTGTAAACTCTTGAGACAGGAGGATTATTTGGAAGGGCAGAGCTGGCTTTCAGCTTCTGTGGATGAAATTCCACTGGAATTAGATCATATTGGCACACATACACACACACATAGATTCAACCACAGGAATTTGTCTTGTCCAAAACCTTCCCAATGATTTTGCCACATTGATACATCCACCATTATCAGTCTTGACTGAAAAGAGACTCTTCTTTCCTTCTTAAGTGGCTTATAAGAAAGAAATGTGAGCCCAACTACTGAGAGTGCAGACTGAGAGTGCAGAAGTTGTGCACATAAACAGAAGAACGTGGTTTACACACTTAGAAACATAAAAACAACCCCTTCCTTTAACCCAATTAAACAAACACACGAGGCGACTAAAACAAAGAAATCAAAAGTCCACAATAAGTAGGCTGCTTCTTTAGGGTATGCAAGCTTCAATACAAGGCCTACAGGACTGGGTGGTGCGTGTGTGTGGTTGCTGTGGTGGATCTGGCTCAGACAAGCTGACAGAGCAGGAAAAACAAATGAAACAAACAGAAAAAGGGGGATTTCTCACAGCTTGGGATGAGGGGAGTGCATGATGGAGGGTGAAGCAGGATATAGCAACCATGACACACACAGACAGACAGAAGAGCAGATGTGAAATGTTTTAGTGTTGTTTTTTCTTTCTTAATCGTTCTCGTGATAGTTTTAGCCCATGTCTGCTAAAACACTCATACTGTCCCGACTGGTGTGTGTGTGTGTGTGTGTGTGTGCGTGAGTTTGATTGAGAGGGGGAGTGAGTGGTGGGTAGTCACTTTTCAACAACTTATTGCAGGGTCAGTTTGAGGGTAAAGACTTGTGAGGGTGATGTTTAGCTTCAGGCAAGGAACTGTATTTGGTAACTAGGAATGTCAGATACTGGCTTTTTTGCCAATATCTCATATGTCGATATTCTCCAACTCTCAATTTCCGATTCTGATATCAACCGATACTGATATGTGTAACATCACCTACAGGTTAGAAGTGTGTTGTGGAATTAACACATGTTTGTTATGAAGCTAATAGATACAGCATAAGCATTGAGCTTCTGGATGTGGCTGTAAACAACATTGTACAACTCAGGTTAGCAAACATCTTGCAATCGGGCATTTTTCAAAGCGATAGACATGATAGAAAAGGGCTGGTTACCCAGTGTGATACCGGCCATGATTTTCTAATTTATGTCTTCCGCCCTGGGAATTGGAAAGATCGGAATTTGGAATTGGAAGAAGTCTTGGTTCCGCCTCGCATAACAGTTTTGCCTTCATTCATTCATGTTCTATACCGCTTATCCTCATTAGGGTCGCGGGTATGCTGGAGCCTATCCGAGCTGGCTTTGGGCGAGAGGCGGGGTACACTATGGACTGGTCGCCAGTCAATCGCAGGGCACATATCGACAAACAATCATTCAAACTTACATTCATACCTATGCACAATTTAGAGTCGCCAATTAACCTAACATGCATGTTTTGGGAATAAATGCGGGAGAAAATCGGAGTAACCAGAGAAAACCCACACACGCACGGGGAGAACATGCAAACTCCACACAGAGATGCCCAACAGAGATTCAAAAACAGAACCTTCTGACTGTGAGGCCAACATGCTACCCATTCAGCCACCATGCAGCCCTAGACAGCATTTTGTATTATAATTTTTCATTATAGGGGGAAAAAAACGATATTGACCAGTATTACATATTTATGCCAATATCAGGCCGATAATATACAGTATTATCGGAAGTCCCAATGTGGATTTCAAAATGGAATATCAAGTCATGTGATCTGCCACAGCCAATCTAGAATTATTATCATAAGATTTATTACTTGTATACAGTAACAGTATACAGTAATGTTGGATACATGTTTGTGTTTGTGTTTTGTGTTTAGAAAGCAAAATCGGATCTGGTTGCTATAGAAATATTAACTTGTTTGTAATAGGGTATCAATATTATGTCAAACAGCTCCATGCAATTGTACAGCATTTTGTTAGTTATCTATAGCAGGTTTTTCAACAGGTTCTACTTGTAAAACAGCAACTCTAATGATAGCCTGATATGTATTCATTGTATTATATAATTATGGTGAAATATACTCCAAGCAAGGGAATGCTTTGCAATGCATGTCTCAGTCTCATGATATGTGTGGTGTGTGTGTTACCTTTGTCTGCACCAGGTTGTGCTTTTTCTGGTGGAGTGTGAATCGCTGGTGCTTCCACTGTGACCTGAAACTGTCTCCTCTCGTGCAAACCACAGTAATGATGGTGAAGATGGCATGAGTACATTCCCTGGTCTGCGGCCTAAATGTTCAACACAAACATAATAAAATTATTTATTACATACATTTTGCATATTAACTCACTACACTCCTTTACTGCAGTACTTTTCTGGCCATTCATTTACCAGTGCCCCGCTTACATCAAAGGTGGGTAAACCTTTTGACTCACGGGCCACATTGGGTTAAAAAAAATTTGGTGTCGAGGCCGTCTATTCGTCATCAAACACAACGACATACTTACTCACCTGCACCAAAACAAAAACACAACACATCCACGGCAAGCTAACCCGTCACATAAATCAACTATTGCTACTATGTGGGTGATAAACAACTAACATAACACATAACTTAACTCTCAGCTTGTTTTCCTTAAAAATGGTGCAGAAGCACTCTGGACAGCTGACATATTGCTGTGTGTGGTAGTGCTGTTACACTTCATTAAAATGAAGGCAATACTCAATGTCTCAATGGAGCCATAACACTCAATTTGGCAAGAGCTGCACAACTAAGAAAAATATTCTGGAAATATGGTACTGCATGTGCAAGTGTAATGAGGTGTACTGTTAGCATATTTATTTGACACAACAAATAAGCAAGTATGTTCATTGTTTACCTAAAATAAACACCCAGTCAAAAGTTTAAAGAAATAAACCAAAGAAATTCAGAGGGGAAAGGCTAAAAATGGACCGGAATTTCCCTTTTTTTCCTCCCAAAAAATAATGGAACTCTCTGGAATTCCACACAAACGCATACCTGCAGATCAGATATGGTGAGTGAAAAGTCTCCTTCTGCAAAGGCCTGATGGCTGATGTTCATTTTCCTTCGAAGGAATGAGGGTCCATAGCTTCGCTGCTCCCCTGAGGCGTACAAATCCACTAGGCGGTCTGCACGATCGTGGTGGATTCCTGGGGACTGCCGGTCCCAGTGGACCACCTTTGGAAGAATTTATGCCTTTTTCTGTCAGTCACCTGGACGCCCCTACTGAAATAAAAGTTCCTCATGATGAGATATAGGATGATGTCAGACCAACCTGCTGATCCTCCTCCTCATTGCTCCAGTCGGTCCACACGTTTCTCCTGTTGACGCACGGCAGCACCACAGTGCTCCCCAGCAGAGCCACATACACCGCTTTGTGGCCATCCCAGTAGCGCTGTTCTTTACGCCCTGTAGGAGTGCACCAAAAGGTCACTTTGACTTGCATAGATATGCAATAAACTTGTGGTGGTCCAGTGTGTTACGTACGGGATTTAGTGACGTTAAGTTGCACTCTCAGTGTCTCATATAGGTGGCAGTAGAGATGGTGGAGGTTGCAAGAGTACAGACCTCTGTCATTCATCGTCACATCTAATAACACCACATACACACAGACATGAATACAAACACATTGATTCAATAACTGGCCACAAAATTACTATTTACTAAATATTGCTCTGATCTACTCTGCCCTGCCTTGTCCTGATCTGAGATTCAAACACTGTATCAAAAAATTCTAAGAAATGCATGGGAGTTGATGACCATATTGTATTCCGGAGGGCATCACTACACTACTCTACATGTACGGTACATTCTACTGTGTTTGTATTTTGCTTCATACAGGGAGCAGGGAGTTCTTTCAATGTTAGTGTAAACCTGCCAATATGTCCAAACTTATTATACTCAACATGCCAATTTTCCTTAAATAATTTTAGTCATATATGGCAGTAGTATAGCAAAAGTAATGTTAGTAATTATATACATATGTGTCTGTAATAATGTACTCCAATAATTGTCAATGGTTCAATTATTAAGTTAAGTATTAATTATTAGGTAAGTATCTCAGTGAGTGCCTCAAAAAGTACTTGAATGCACCAAAATTAACAGATTGTGAGTGTGACCTTTGATGACCAGGGAGAAGTTTCCA
The DNA here is from genome assembly GCA_024372805.1 of Oostethus manadensis. NCBI lineage: Eukaryota > Metazoa > Chordata > Actinopteri > Syngnathiformes > Syngnathidae > Oostethus > Oostethus manadensis. The sequence goes on from QODF01000029.1 coordinate 2,091,381, forward strand.
TCTTTGAAGGCCTTCTGGCTGAGGCCCACTCTGTCCAGGTTGTAGGAGTTGTAGATCCTCTGTTCTCCTGCAGAATACATGTCCAACACTCTCTCCATGCCGTAGTCCATATGAGCCCGATACACATCCCAGTGGACCACCCTCTGTCTGTCCCTCAGCCTGTCTCTGGTCCACACCATGCGGCCACTGACACACTGCAATGTTACACTGGAGCCAGCGGGGGCGCTCACATTGTAGGCAGCCACCACAACGCTGCTGCTGCTGCTGTCTGACTGGCTCCACACTGAGGGCCACATCACACACAAGGACACATGAAGTGAGGAAGCGTTAGGCATTAATCTGTGTTTATACATATTATCACAAAGTTTGGACAAAAATAACAATTGACACATATTGGTAATTCTGAGATAATGAGCAATCCATTGTGCCATCATAGTTATAGTTATAGTATCATATAGTTATAGGATAAGTTATCACTTCCTTATTGTTCTCAAGCTGCTTAAGGTGGACACACAATCTAATGGAGTCATATTAGCTGAAAAAAATTACTTGTTTTGTGTGGATCATCCAAAAAATCCACAAAAAGAAAATGTGCTCAAGTTTTCACACATTAAGGTAGATAAGATAAAATAAGGGGTAGATAGGATAACAGTAACCCCCCACCCATACACACACACACACTGCAACACACCTGCAGTGAAGAAGCAGACGAAGCAGACTGAAAGACAAATAGTTAAACAGTTAAATCAGTTCGACAGCATGATGGGAAAATTAAACTTTCTGAAACAATAATACTGTATAATCTGACTTAATATTTATATATTGTAATCTTATGACGAAACAAATACAAGAACCAACTTTGAAGAAGAGCTCCTGATGTGGTCAACAAGGACTGAAACTCACAAACCAGGAATGTGTGAGTTGGCTGAAAAGGAATGGATGTGGCTTTTAACAGACTATGGGGTTTTTTAAAGTCTTAAACTTCAAAGCAGCTTATTTTCTTACTTTTGAGGATAAGCGGCATAGAAAATGGATAGATGGATGATTGCTTTGTTTTTCACTGTAACGTGCTATTTACACTGCTGTATTTACACAAATATACAAATATTTCTCTCCCCCCAATAAAGAGTCTATAACAGGGGTGTCAAAACTTTTTACCACTGAAGGCCACATACTAAAAAATAAGTGAAGGGTATTATTAGTATGAAACGTTAGTCTTTGCCTGTTTTTGTTGTTGAACAGCTTATTTCAGTTTAATGTCTCTTTGTAATAAATTGCTTTCTTACCATTGTCTTTGCTGGTCTTAAAATTTAGATCAAGAGTGTATCCTTATAAATATAATGCATTTTTTTATTGTTAGAAAATGACTTTTTTTTCTTTCTTTTTTTGTCTTGTCCAGCATCATAACAGCTGAATGGGAGTCAAGCTGCCTTTAAATGCTGAGCAAAATTTCTTTGCCAAGGGAGACTTCATAATCCAAATGAGTCTCATTGACATTTGACTGCGTTTATTATGAATTTTGTTGCGCCACATTTCGATGCCGGACCTGACCTGAAAAGGGACGGGTGGGGGGTGAGGTGGGGGATATAAGAAAGATATAAGAAACCATATTATAAACAACCATGATAATCACAATTTCAGCAACAACCAGAAGAGTCACAGAGCAAAATGAGCAAAAATACAGGGGAAAGAAAAAAAAAAAAATAATAATAATGATAATACTAATATACATGTACACACATACATATACATATATATACATATACATATATATACATATATATATATACACATATACATACATATACATACATACATATACACATAGATACATACACATACATATACATGTATATATACACACACACACACATATATATATATATATATATGTATATATACATACATACATATACACATACTCATACACGTATACATACACATACTGTGCACATACACATATCCATGCAGTACATACATACATACACACACATACAGTGTGCATATATATATGTATACACACATACATACATATTTACTAATAATGATAAACATACAAGAAAAACAACGAGAAAAGAAACAGAACCTCTTGAACAATGACCATCCAGATGACACGTGCAACAAATCTACATTAAATCTACATTAGTCTGCAGTGACAGGCTAACTACATTAGAATGAAATAGAGAATGAGGAGATGTTCGTGGTGAACACAGCCATGCTTCCCAAACCACACTCCCTCCAAAAGCGAGGGTCCGACTAGGAAGACGCCAGCGCACGGCCCCCCAGCAGGCTCCCTACAGAGGGGAAGGCCCGACCCCGACACCCCAAGAAGCAACCGCGAGTCCACTCCGAAGAGGTGCAAGGGAGACCCGGCCGGACGCCACTCGGCAGCCGAGCAAGGGCCACAAGGGGGGCCTGGGTGCCAACCGCCGGGACACCTGCCGGAGGCCGGAAAGCTTTGGGCAAGCAGGACAACCGCCCCCGAGCCCCCGGGCCCAGAAGCCACCCAACCCCCCAAAGCAGTGGCCATACCCAACACCCCGGGAGCTCCAGGCCACCCCAGACACAACTGCCACGGGCCATCGCCTTCCCCAACGCCAGAGGCAGGCGCCCATAGAGGGCCCGTGGGTCTAACCCCTCACCCCCCGTGACCCGTCCACCCCAGCCCCAGTACCCACACCAAACCCTGTTCCCACACTCACACATGTCAACACACATACACCCACACACCTACATTTTCACATATGCACCTGGATGTGCCACCCCCCCCAATGCAGCGAGCAGCATCACTGCGAGCTCCCCCGAGACACGGGGCTATACCACCTTACCCGGCCGCCGGAAAATCCACAGAGTCCCACACGCACGCACGCACGCATGCACTCCTCCCAGCACTGGCGCCGACTGAGATCCGGATGACTTTTTTCTCTTAATATTTTTACTTAATTCCAGTTAAAAAAAAAAAAAAATTTCTGCTGTTGTTGTTTTTTTTACATTTTAATATTTCAACTGTTGCCTTAAAATCTTCTTCTTCTCATAATTATGATTTATTCCCATACGCGACCCTAATGAGGATAAGCGGCAAAGAAAATGAATGAATGAATGAATGAATTTTGACTTTATTCTTGTAACAATATAAGATTTTCTGCAACCTATTTTTCCAAAAATTACAACTTTATTCATTGTTTTGTTTTTTTCCTCATATTGTTATGACTTTTTTTTTAAATACACCTTTTTCTATGCCGCTTATCCTCATTAGGGTTGCAGGTATGCTGGAGCCTATCTTTATTTAACATTTCACCTTTATGTTATTAAAATGATGTTGTTTTTCATTTAATTATTCTCCTAAGAGTAAGTTTTCTCCTAAAAATCTTTTTTCTTTTAACATTTTGACTTTATTCTTGTAAAATTATGAATTATTTTTCCATTTTTCACAGCAAATCGCCCCCAGAGCCACACTTTGAACATCACTGATTTAGAGTCCACAATTGTATAAATGCAAACCAACAGGTGGTGCCAAAAAACTTCTCCCCAAGTAAGCATTTCTTGCTGTCACTCACACACCCCTGGAGAAGTCCCCGACACAGAGACCCGCTGGAGAAAGTATTTATTGGTTAGTTTGTTGACATGTTATGAAACCTTACAAACCACAACCTCTTAAGTGGAGGTATCCAACAGATGGCTCATCACCAGATTTTGGGTAGCTCCTCAACTGAGCAAAGAATATGTGCATAAACTCACTTAGTGCTTTTTAACTCTGCAATTCAGACATTAAGCCTCATCGTAGAAGACAATTATCACAAAATGCCTCTTTTTTAATCACATATCACCACAAAGGTACACAAAATGACTTCATGGTTTGAAAAAGGATCTGCTTTGTAAATACAACACAATTTAATGTTTGCAGTCATACAAATAAACCCAAAGTAGTTTACCCGTCCTTTCATTTAGATAACGTAGTTCTAATAGTGACGAAGGTTGGACACCCCTGATTTAGGGTTACTTCCTGCTTTAGCAAATAGTGAGCCCACATTTGCTTTGTCCCTTTGGAACTCATAAATGATGGCAGCGCTTGGACAGATTTCCTGTACAAGTCTAGATTATTAGATGATGAAGTCTGGAATATGGTCACCAAAGCACACAGTTATTCCTGAAAACTCACATGTAAACATAACATAACATGTACAACATATCATTGTTTATAATTATATCTATATAATTAATATAGATTTATAATAATATGTTATGTAGTATCCTAATAAGTTACTTGTGCAACAAATCAACTTACTGTGGATGAAGAGGGTGGCCTGAAAAATGATGACCTTCATGTTTCTTGGTATGCTTGGTATAGGTTTTCAGTTTGTATAACGTCCCTGTGAGAGAAAAAACACAAAATAAGTCTTGTTTATCGAGCTACAACACCAGCATGGCTTGTCAAATCTTTGTGTTTAAGGAATCCCAATTGCAGTGGGAGACTATGCACAGGACCAAATGAAACCTGACACTCACAGACCCCTCCTCTCTGCATGGTACCATTTTTTGCTGTTTTTTCCTGACCCCCTTTTTTTTTTAAACATTTCTAATGATTCCTATGCTGTAGGATGACTAGTGACTCAAGCCACCAAAAACATTAAACACATTTTTTAGTTTTGTGGAAAGCAAGCCATGTTTACTGTGGTACTGTTGTTTTGCTGCCATGCTTGTAAATAAGGAGCATTATACTATTATGGCAAAAAGACTAACGCTGTTATTAATTAAAGGGTTCATCCTCATCATTAAAGAATCCATGCAACCTATTATAACCTCACACAGATGCACCCCCAAACACAGCAATTAGTTAGATTCAAGTAGAAATGTTTTGAGCACAAAGGCTTAAATCTATATTTATTTGCACTGGTGTAAGTGGAAACAGTAACGCTGTAAAAACTTGCAGAATTAAGTTCGAAGGAAATAGTGCCATCATGTGGAAGTGGACCCCCCCGAAATAGATCACATTATTTAGCAGAAGCAATTTGTTTAGAAACATAAAAAACATAAAATAACAGTAAAATTTAACAGTAAAGTTTAAACATTACATTAAATAAATTACAGTTATAAAATTAATCTTAAATAAATATTTTGTGTGTTGAATGCACGTTTTCTTTTATATTTGTGTAATAACTATGTTTCACCTAGTAACATTTTCATTTTTTGTGATTTATAAAATTATAAAGATATTAAATATATATCTAGAGATAAGCTGTTATTTTATTTGTATTTATTAGAGTGGTGGAACTCAAATTATATTTTTCGGTTTGTAAACACACGGTACCCTTTCAGTGTTACACCCTCAGCCTTTTCCCGAAACTAGCAAACTCATTCAAGGGTTTGTGTCACACGGTAACGTACTATACGAATTTGCTGATTTAGATGAATGTTTTGCGTTTGTTTTTGTGTACCTTTTTAATAACGTTGTATTGTTTTGGATAATATTTTGTTTAGTTTAAACATTTCAGTCATTGCAGCGATTGTTTTTTGCGCTAGCTAGCATGCTCGCTTAATACCACCGCTAAACTGTAGCTAGCCGGGTGTCACAGCGAACTTCTCTGCATCTAGTTAAATTGATTTTTAAAAACACATTGATTGTTCTCGTGGCTTTTCATGCATTCGTAGGTCCTGTGTGCAAGATTGAAAGATGTTCTTGACGAGATCGGAATATGACAGGTTGGTGGGAACAACTCTGCAGCACAAAGTGCTTTGTCATTTAATGGGTGCTTCTTTTTGCTGATTAAACCAAATTCAGCACAGTCATGGTTCTTGTATTAATCGTTTATACTGTCAATCAGGACTTTTAAACAAAGTTGTAGAATTAGGTCAAATTTAAGCTCCAAATGTTTGCAAATGCATGTTTTAGCTAATGTTAGCAGCTAAAATATGTCATGGTACCGGTCTTCTTTCACTTTCGTTGTGGACGTCTTTGTTTTCAATGTCAAATGATGTATGTCTTATCTTAGACTGTTGTGGATTGTCTCATGCTTTGACTGAATAAAGGCATCAAGTGTTTAAGTTTATTATGACATTTTTGCAGAGCTGCTGGAAATGTGAATTTCACGTTGAGTATCTATATATTAATATATTGCCCCAGATCTTATGAGAGATGTTACAGCGGAGGGGTGTTTTCAGCATAAGTTGACCATTATACATAATCTCCATTCATGGTGAATGTCTTTCAGAGGCGTCAACACATTCTCTCCTGAAGGAAGATTATTCCAAGTTGAATATGCTATTGAGGCGATCAAAGTAAGTGGTCTGCTTAATACTTTTTTTTTTTTTAATCGTGCAAGTATGTTGGCCACACAGTCAGGTCATCTGGGAGACAAGGGTTCGAATCACCGCTTGCCATCTCTGTGTGGAGTTTACATGTTCTCCCTGTGCGTGTGTGGGTTTTCTCCTGGTACTCCGGTTTCGTCCCACGATCCAAAAACATGCACGTTAGGATGATTGGCGGTTCTAAATTGTCCATAGGTATGTGAGTGTGAATGTTTGTTTGTTTGCCCTGCGATTGATGGCGACCGGTCCAGAGTGTACCCCGCCTCTCGCCCAAAGTCAGCTGGGATAGTCCAGCAAACCTGCGACCCTAATGAGGATAAGTGGCATAGAAAATGGATGAATGTCTGTATGTAATCAAACAAGATTTGAATTTGAAGTTCTCACCAATATTGTGTATGTTACAACTATTAAAATCAGTCCCTCTGTTTTCCTAGCTTGGGTCCACAGCCATTGGTATCCAGACATCAGAAGGTGTGTGTCTTGCTGTGGAGAAGCGGATCACTTCCCCACTGATGGAGCCTAACAGCATTGAAAAGATTGTGGAGATCGACAGTCACATTGGTGAGTGGAGGCACAACCCTGAATTACTTTTGCTTGCCAGGTTTTTCATTTAAGTGATTGACCACAATACATTCTGGTATTCCGGTTCATGTGAAAACATTTTGTACAATGCTTCCATTGGTAAACAATAGTCAAATAATTAATTCCAAAATCTTATTCATATTTACTTTACAGGCATTATTCTAAGCAACATTTTAACATTCTCAATGATCACCCAAGTGCTAAAAGAAGTTAAGCTCTGTACAGGCATCTTTCACTACATCACACCCTCACTCTATTGTGTTTTTTCCCAAAAAATGTTATGTTAGATTGATGAGACGTGACATTAGATTACCCTCACACTGCATGTGATAGGTCATGATATGTTTAACATTACAGTGTGGGAAAAAAAATCTACTATTTCATGTGGGAGTGGTACGTTTTTCTTTTCTTACTTTGGCCTTCTTCCTTACTCTGAAACACTTTCTTAAGTTTAGAGTAAGTACACTGAAGAGGGTAACTAGTTAGCTCACTAGCTTGCTATTCTAGCAGCAGATGTTTTTTATGTACCTGTAGTGATATCGTGGCCTGTGGTATATGATGTAAACAAAATAATATTAGGAATGTAAAATTGACTATAGGGGTGATATTTCATGTCTACAGGGCTACAATGTTAAATGTAAAAAGTCATAAGCAGGTTTTCTATGCTCTAACTACAAATATATTCAGTTTATTAATATTGAGTCCTTTGCAGAAATTCACTTATTGTGGCCCGGTCTGGAAATATTTAACCGCAATAAGCAAGGAATAACAGCATAAAAAAATTAAAATAAAATACAACTACTCACATGATAGATGTGTGAAAAGAGAACATGTACAAAAAGTGTGAATAGAAGGTAACCTGTATGATAAAACTTGCTAAGCCTGAGCAGAGCGCTATTACTGCATGCAAGGACTAGGGCTGTAACTAACAATTATCATAATCGATTAATCGGTCGATTGTTTATTCGATTAATCGAACCTCTGAAGTTGTGTGTGACTTTTTAAGCCTATTTTTCTAGAAAATGTTGGTAGAATACTAAATTCTATATATTTAATCTATTTCACTTTAGAGGTTTCACTGTATGCTAGTATTCTAGGAATTCTGAAGTACTCTCAAGCCTTAAAAATATGACAGTTCCCTCAATGTTGTTCACATTGGACCTGGGAGAAATGGTATGTTTGGGATCAGTATGGTAAATTGACCTTTGAGTTGCATACCACATAGGATATTAGTCCCTGATAGGGTAGTGAGCCACTTGACTGACTTCCATACGGCCACTGTGAGTTCAGTTCTAGCTCAGTGACGTGTGGATCAATATGAGTGTGAATGGTTGTCTGTCTCTGTATGTGCCCCCTGTTTGTGCCTGAATGACGCTATACAGCAAAACTTGCCCATGAACTCACATGACAGATACAGAAAGTTAATTTACAATGCTAATGGTGTGATTTTTCTGTTTTTGAAGGTTGTGCAATGAGTGGCTTGATAGCTGATGCCAAGACTCTAATTGACAAAGCCAGAGTGGAAACACAGGTATGGATGTTCCAAGCTTACTTTGCTTATCAGCTGTGTTTAATCAGAATTGAACCCGCATGTGTTTCTCGACAGAACCACTGGTTCACTTACAACGAGACCATGACAGTGGAGAGCGTGACCCAGGCTGTGTCTAACTTAGCGCTGCAGTTTGGGGAAGAGGACGCTGACCCCGGCGCTATGGTCAGTCGCTTTGCTTATCTTGTTATCGGTTTTAAGGGCAGAAACATGTTCATATTTCATCAACTTCTGCTGTCGCTTCTACAGAGTCGACCGTTTGGAGTCGCACTTCTTTTTGGAGGAGTGGATGAAAAAGGACCTCAGCTGTATGTAACTAGGCATATTTGTGCGCATTGCAGGCTTCCTCAGATGTCTCTGTCACCTGTTTAATAAATGTGTGTTTTGTGGATTCAGATACCACATGGACCCTTCAGGAACCTTTGTGCAGTGTGACGCTCGTGCAATTGGTTCAGCATCTGAGGGTGCACAGAGCTCCCTCCAAGAGGTCTACCACAAGGTTAGAGATGTTAATCTGTACATCGGTTGTCTCCTTGCATTTTATTAATATAATCCTGGGAGATTTTTATTATATGAAGGTCAGTGTTTTGTTTTTGTTTGTCACTCCTTGGCAATTTGCAGTCCATGACGCTAAAAAGTGCCATCAAGTCGTCCCTCACTATTCTGAAGCAGGTGATGGAGGAAAAACTCAACGCCACCAATATAGAGGTGAGTGCCTTGTTTCCTGTCAGATAGATGCCCCTATTTGCCTGAAATATCATAACCTTGATCAAAAACAAAAGCATCCCACCTGCTTTTTACCCCCATGAGGAAGGTTGCTCGGTGACTGTAAGAACCTTTACTATGGTAATGGTTTAATTTTACTTTAAACATGCATACAGGTTACATTGCAATATATCACGTTACAATAAACAGTTCCACATGTTCAAAAAGGAGTAGAAAGAAGTAAATCTTATTTAATTTTTCCCCTTTTCACATCAATTGATGTGCAGTGCACTGCCTGTATTCAACATGTACCATTTTTGAGTTATAGGGGGAGTTAAGCACAGTAGGAGTTGATTGATTGCACATATTACAGCACAGAGCAGATATGCCATTTGTAAAGCTTAAATGGATAGTCCAGATTTTTTGACATGAAGTTGTATGACATCCCCATCATTAGTGTAGTACATCAACAGTGACATGCCATCAGTTGGTGCCGTAAAATCCAGTTCTAGTTGGATACAATGCAGATCCGATTAGTTTCCGGGATCTGCATTGTATCCAACCAGAACTGGATTCTGCATTCTGCTCAAAACAATATGCATTCCAAAGAGTAATAAATTTGCATGTCAAACATGCCTCACCGAAAAAATAAAACCTCTCAACTAGCTCGGCTTTACTTTTCTCTTCCGTCTTAGTAATGCTTGCATTAGTAATGCATTTTTTATTTTACCTCTGCAATAATCCCTTTAAGAATGCAAGATTCGACTTTTTCCCTCCTTGTTATAAGTGTCACATGACTGCACGTGTATTCATCAGACTTAGGATAATTATGATGCTAAATGTACATCTTTCAAACCCGATACAAATTCTGATGACTTGTTTAGTACCCAAGTGACATGATGATGACACCCATTATGATATACGTAAAAAGAAAGAACGTACTATGATGACTATTTCAATGACTGTAACAAGAGAAAACCGGAGACACCACTGGTTTATTGATTTTGTTTTTTTATTGCCTTAAATTTTTTTGAAATTTGTATTATGATGTGTTGCTGACCTTTTTGCCAGGTTGCCCTTGTAAATGAGATCCTGATCTCAATGGGACTAAAAAAGGGTTTGTAACAGCATATTGGCATAAAATGTAATATCGGTAGATATGGATATAAGGTTTTTTTCCCTATAATGAAAGACTATTTAATTTGTTGTATGTCCGGTGGTGAAATTCTCAAATTCTCGATTTAAAGAGATCTTAATATTAAGCTTAATGCGCCTAGCCAACCTGAAGACTATTTAAGAACCAATAAACTGGAGGATCCACCTTCAAAATTAAAGGGGCTCAAGAGGCTAAAAGTTTCTTTACAAAGTTAACCTTATCCTCAAACGAGCAGACAAGATGATGGAAAGTGAGTTCCGGGAAGAGTTTGCTCAATTCTTTTGGGGCCATTGTGAAGAAATAGAAGCAAAAGACAGTTATATGACTGTACTCCTTGAACCTCAGTGTGCAGATGCGAGGGTAACCATAGCGCTTACCTAACACTTGGAAGTTGAAATGAAAGAAATCAGTGCAAGATTCACCGAAACTGAGAGGCACACCTTTTAGAAATATATATGGTCCTGACAACATGAATTGAGATGACTTTAAGGCTCATGTGGACACACTTGAGAGACAAGCTGCGGAAGCATATAAGGCTGAGGGAACTCAAAGAATCGTCCAAGAAATTAAGACAATAAGAGCACTGGCAGCGGGAGAAAGAGCAGTGTAAGTGCAACCTTCACCAATCCCAGCTCAAGCCGTAAAGAATAAAGCAACTCGCCTGCCCGTGTTTAGTGGGTGCAGCAGACATTATTACATATGGAAGAAAGATTGGGAGTCTCTTCTAAGTCAGGCAAATCCACATGGACCAGTGGAAGCTTTGAAGGCTCCCCTGATAGACAGTGTAGACAAAAATATAATAAAAGAATTAAAAGTGACGTCCTTCAGCACTGGCAAAGAAATATTCAGAGTTTTGGGAAACAAGTATGGGAACAAATTAAACATTGCTGTTGATATCTGGTGAGAACTGCAAGGACTTCCAACAACCCAAGGTGAGTTATTGAGCTTCTTAGAAATGTTGAAAGGGACAAATTTAAGGAAATTCTGATGCAGCAGAAAACTCACTCAATAGTATCAATGGAAAGCAAACTACCCACTTCCATTCTGAAAGAATGGGTAAGTCTTCAAAGGAAACCGAAAACCGATTTTAAAACATCCAGTTCAACAAGTTGTTAGCATTTAAAAGGATCAAGAAAGCATGGGCAAGTCCAGCATCGAAATGTGCATTGCTTGAGAAGATCCGACCTCTCGTTTGATAGAAAGGAAGCGTTTACCAAAATATTGACCTCAACGAGGGACAACTGAAGCCCGTGCATTGTGTGCGGGGAAGGTAGACATTAGGCTAAGAGCTTCCTCCGTAGGAATCGTAGGAATCAGTCGCAGATCTAGGGGCCTACCAACTGTGTCTGAAATGCCACAACAAAGAAGAGTACTGAAAATAACTGCAACAGGGCGTGTGAAATGGGCCACTATTACCACCTCTGCCCAAGAAAAGTAAAGGACAGCAAGAAGAGAAGCAAGAGGCTCAATGCCCACAGAGACATGAAGAAAGCCTTGTCAAACTTGTCCACCAAAGTGATCAAGGAGGTCATAAATTTTGTGTTACTTGAGGGTACCAAAGAAAACAAGAAGGCTTTCACAAACAGGTCAGGCACCATTACTAAAACAGTTCTGTTGATGCAGTTAGAAGTAACTACAAACAAGTGGGAACTCTTGTCAGATACAAACTACATCATTTACAGAGCTGCCCATAGGGTAGTATTAACAATCTTAAAATAATGCTTAAGATGCTAAATGTGTGTGTCTTTTAAACCCTTGATACAAATTATGAAAACTTGACACGCATCATTTGTTAGTAGGTGGTTATACAAAAAACTTGCCAACAATAAAATACCAGCAGTGCTTCTGTACTTTCTGGCTTTTCTCTGGCAAGTCGACATACTCTGTTCCAATCACAGCGACTGTATCTGCCAAGGTTTTGAAGCTAAATTTACCTATCACAATTCCCTTTTCTTTGTCCAGTTCTGCTCAATATTTGCTCCTGCTTGTGGCTCCATAGTCACCACTACTTCCCCAAACTACGGTGTGGGCTGAGTTAATTGCCTCACGTTAATTGCAGCTATCCTAAATAAATAATAAATATAAATAAAAAACCTCTAGAACTAAGTAAGACATTTGCTGTGGGCTGTGAGAACCTCATAACCACACACAGCATGAAGGAAACAAAAGTTGTTCATTGTTGTGTTCTGTGAGCAAATACATCACCCCAACACACAAAATAAACATGATTTAAAGAATTCACTAGCTGGGATCTGTCTTATGTCGCAACTCTGGAAGAATTGCTTTCCATTCTTCACAGAGACCGAGTCACCAATGTGTGGTTGCTTTGTTAGTGTGCAGTTTTTGCCCGTATGATAACCAAGACTTATTTGTGGCAAGAATTTTTTTGAAAGTGAAAAATAATGATACTTAATATTCCATCTTACCAGAATTGATATAACATTTTAACAGTACATAAAACATGAATGAGTCTTGTTTTATCTTTTGTTGTGTTATTTAGCTGGCAACAGTGGAGCCAGGCAAGACCTTCCACATGTACACCAAAGAAGAGCTGGAGGATGTCATCAAGGATATTTAGATGATTCAGGTGCAGGCTCAAGAGGACAAGAAATACATGGCCTCAAGGTCAAACATGACAAAACGCAACTTTTCCATCAGCACATCCTGCTCACTGCACTCAGTTTGTCTATGTGATGTGCTCATGGACTTCTTGCCTATCAATGTCTGTACAGAGTGGCAGGAAGGAATGGGGTGGTGGGAGGGGGGTATTTTTTTTCTAACATTCAGTACTTCAATTAAATTGTTGTATTCCATGACTGAGTGACTTTTTTGGGGCCTAAACTTCTATTCACAACTCAACAATTTACATGCAAAGTGTAGATCATGCAATTTTAGCATTTGATTTTATTTCTGCACGGCCTCATTTGAGGTTTTATATTTTATTATACACCAAAGACCATTTTTCACTTTTATTTTTCTGCAGTGGAAAGTTTTTGTCTGTTCTCAAAATTAAGTTCAACTTCTGCATTGGTGATCATCTATGATTCATGATCAAGTTTGTTGCCGTTGGCAATCCTGCAAGTAACATTCACGGCCTTCAGTCACAACGGATTCTTTTGTTTGAAGTAAAATACACACAAATGGAAAGGAACTCAATAAAAAGTAGTTACAGTTCTTTCAAATGCAGAAAAACATTTGTCAAACGCATTCATGTTCGTATTTCGCTCCCTCGACCCAGTGTTGTTTAAAAACATTCATGTTCGAGGCTCGCGCTGTCCAGCCAGTGTTGTGTTGTATCCCTGAGCAAGACATTTCAACCACTTTCCCTCAAGTGCTGGGCACACCGGTGTGGAGGTGCAGCCATGTCAGTCTACCCCGGGCAGCTGTGGTTACAGATGTAGGTTACCACCACTAATGTAAGTAAAGAGTGAATGAATAATGGGTTCACTTCACCTTGGAATGTGCTATTTAAAATATCATCCATTGTTAAACGTGGGTTTTTTGTTTAATCAAACAATCCAAAATGCATTACAATTTGGTAAATATATCCAAAATACTGGAAGTGGTACACTTGAATTGTGCAGAAGTGGAACTAAATGATGAAGTTATTTTACCTAATAAATTGTTTGATTTGTGAGAAACACAGCACATTTAACCAAAACCAGGATGTCCAAACTGGGATGGGGCCATTTGTAGCTAGTTTTTTATTGGCTTGTGGCATATTGTAAAAAAAACAACTTACAAGTCAAAATTTAAATACTGAATTGTATGTATGCATGGATGGATTGGTGGTCTGTATTTTAAAATATTTATACATATACAATACATATACAGTATAAAGATATAGAAGGCTACATTTTTCCACTTTTCAATTTTTAGTATGAATAATTTCTGTGTGCTCTTAAAAGTATGTTACCGTTTTAAAGGGCTAAGCACAAAATGTAATGTACTCTGTGTGTGTGTGTGGGGGCTTTATTTACACTTTGGATGCCTTTGTTCGTAGGCATTTACGTTTTAACGGTGGCTGTTTAATTTGCTACTTTGCATTCAATTTGAGTGCTGCTCTTCTTGGAATTGTTAATTTCACGTTAAGGACAAAAAAGGCATGTGGGTTTTAACCACTAGAGGCTGCTATAACCGCACAAAAGTTTTGACAACTGCCAGTCGAGGAAGAGTCCTCTCGTCCAATCAAAATACAGGTTATTCTCGTCCTGACCAATCACATGGCGCCGTGAATGGGCCGTTAATGAAGATGCGGTGGGGGCGGTTAGGTGGGTCAAGCGGAGTCAGTGTTGAGGATTAATGAGACATCGTGAGCGCAAAGCGGACCAACCGTCTTTTAAACATGGTTCCCGTGGCGTACATTTTAACATGTGCTTATTTTACTTGCGCCCTGGCGAGGCATTTCCACGTTGGGGAAAAGTCGTTTGTGAAAAGGCCGCCGAGGGAGTTGAGCGGTGATGAGGAGCGACACAGTCGGGAGAAGTTGGCACTCAATGGACACACATGCCCAACTTTTCCTGGAGTTGAGTCAGCGCTGCTAAACAACACCCACACTGTAAGTCACACGTTTTTTTTAACGTCCACAATTATCCGTCATTACATGGACATTATATGCGCTAGTCTTGTTAACTATTTAACGGCATCCGAACTTGTTTGGAATGTGTTCTCTGTAGAAGGATAGCGTGTGTTCTATTTAGCAGGAGCAAGTGGAGATTGTTAAAGTCGCAGATGACAACCATGCTTCTCAAATGTGCCTCGTGGAACAGCAACGATAAAGACAGTTTACCTTTTTAGACACAGTGGAATATTGTGAAGCGTTTCAGGTTTCATTATCCTTGATACACTTTTTGCCAATTTGCCGGAGGACATACATTTTTAAACGTTTTAGTCAAATTGTCAAAAGTGGTCAACACTACACAGAAACCTACCCACATGTAATAATTCCACATTCATCTTAACGTTTTTAAATTTGGACTATTGGCCTTCAATTTCTCATTCTTATATTTGCCCACCAGATGGCGCTGCTTTTTCCCATTCAAAGCATGCACCGAAAGTTCTCACCACTATCCTTGCAAGGGAATTGATAATACTATGAGTGTGTCTATTGATGTTTGGAATGGTGTATATGTGTATATTCGTCAGATCTTTAGGAGGTTAAAAGTACACCTTTTAAAATGGGAAAAGAAGCAATTGAAGTGAGACAAAACGTTTTTTGGATAAGCAATTCATTGCAAACAACAATTAAAGGGAAATAGGCTGTTCATCAGCTGATCAAAAGAGTAGAACCTTTAAAAAAATAAATATTTGCAAAAATGTGAATCCAGTGTCATTTTTTTGTCATGTAATTACACTGTCATGTTCTCCTGCTGGCAAAAAAGCTTTCTCTCTTTGAATGCGGTCAGACTGTTCAGCTGCATGAGCCATGCCTCTCACAGCACAAAAGTGCTGCTGAGGTTGGACGCGGTAGCAGTCAATTGAAACTTATTAAAAGATCCTGACGTTTATGGAACAAAAAAGCCAAGTGGTAGAGCACCAAAAATGTCACCAGACCTGAGCCGGTTGATCCGACAGACTGTCTAACAATACCAAATTTAAGGGTATTACTGTTGCAGATTGCAGTCCAATAACCATCAGACAGGATCATAATGGTTTTAAGAACAAAAGACACCCTCAAAGGCGTTGTCTCGTTGAATGCCGCCAAACATGGGACACTGACGGTGGAAGAAAGTTTTATTCTGATGAGAAAAAGTGTAACCTTGACTGGCAAGGAAATCCCACATGAGATGTCGTCCACACAACACAGTGGAGGGGGAGCCATCTTGATCTGGGGTGCTTTTTCCTTAAATGAAACATTGGTTGTTCAGGGGCGTCAAATGGCAGCTCGACTATGTGGAGATTCTGCAGGGGACGCAAAGGACTTCATTCCAAGCAATAACATCACTATTTCGGACCGTCCTGTGTGTTCACCTCATCTGAATCCAGTTGAGAACATTTGGGGATGGATGGCAATGGAAACATTGACATCAGTTGCAGACAGTGAATGCCCTCCTTGAAGCCATCTTCACCACCTGTAGCAACATTCCCACCAGCCTCCTGGAAACACTGGCATTAAGCAAGTCCAAAACATATTCCCGGTGATTTAACAAGAATGTTGCAGCTACTCATGACAAACTGCTTTTTTCAAAAATGTTATGTCTATTTTAGTGGGCTTTTTGTTTTTCAAGCTGTGGTGTCAACCTTTTGATCAGCTGATGAACAGACTACAGTGTTCCCTTGCTACATCGCGGTTCACTCGCTGTTTTGCGCATTTTTAGTGTGTGTGTTTTTTATTGTTTTTTTTTTACAGCGTATGGACGTGCATTGTGTTCTGCATCCTGAGTGGCTCAGAGTGAACCGGCGTGTGGTGTCTGCGTCCTGATTTGCTAGAGAGGAACTCACGCATTGCAGATGTTCATGCCTGTCTGGAAATGTGTATAAAGTGTGTGGTGAAGGGTTTTGACTGCCTTAAAACAGATATACTAATTATATAAAATAATTATATTGGCTACTTCGCGGATTTTGCTTATTGTGAGCTATTTTGGGAACCTATACCCCGCGATAAAAGAGGGAACATTTCAGTTTAATGGTTGTTTGCAATAAATTGCTTGCTCATTTTTTTGTCTCACTTCCATTTCTTCTTTTTGCATTTTGAAGCTCTACTTAGATTCTCCCTAAGGTCCAACAGTGCAAAATGTAAATTCTTACATTTAAACATGGTAGCCTTTTATAATAAAAAAAATATAGATACAGTGTATAATTCATATTATTAGGCATACCTGTACAGGCTTATAATGATCATGACATTTCCATCCATCCATCCATTTTCTGTCCCGCAAAACCTCATTTGCCTTTCAAAAGATAACAATGCTCACATTTGATCGACACTGTGAGACAAGTATGTCTAATGAAGTGCCTAGTGTGTGTATGTAGGCCATTAGTCTGGTTCATATCCATTAGGACCTAATATGCATAGTGCAGGGAGTCTTAACCACACAAAAGTTCTGCTGGTCTGGTAATTGGAGGCTTTTGGAATGAGTGATTGAGACAACAGAGTGTTCAGTATTCATTGCACTTCCAAAACCAACTCAAGCCTCATTATTGAGTCCAGTGAGCCAAACACATCGTCTGTGTTTCAAAAGAAGGAACAACAGGAATGACCTTGAGGTGCAGAGGAATGTTAGGTCCAAAGCTACTCGTCTCTGTTGAATTGGCTTTCCTGTTTGTGCGTGGTGTTCTGTTCTGAACCACCTGGAGCAGATACTGACCATGAAATAGACTGGATACTCCCTCTTCACATAAGCACTCCTATATGTCCATTGTTGAACGTTGTACTATCTGAGATGCAGATATCAGAAAATGTCATGTGAGTGTGTGCTTTGTGGAAGCTTCATTCATTCATTCATTAATTTTCCTATGCCGCTTATCCTCATTAGGGTCGCAGGTATGGTGGAGCCTATCCCAGCTGACTTTGGGCAGGAGGTGGGGTACACCCTGGACTGGTCGCCAGTCAATTGCAGGGCACATATAGACAAAAAAAGACAGAACCATTCACACTCACATTCATACCTATGGACAATTTAGAGTCACCAACTAACCTACATGCATGTTTTTGGAATGTGGGAGGAAACCGGAGTACCCGGAGAAAACCCACACACGCACAGGGAGAACATGCAAACTCCACACAGAGATGCCCTACGGAGATTCGAACCCTGAACCTCCTGACTGTGGCCAATGTGCTACCCACTCATCCACTGTGCTGCCGGAGCTTCATTTAAACTGGATTAAAAAAAAAAAGTCCCCCCTCCTCTTCTCTATCCCCCCTGGCTGAAAAATGTTGAGGGGAAAAAACAGTGAAGAGGTGAAGCTGGTCAGTGGCCAGCTGTTGGAACACCAAAATAAATAGCTGAGTTTAGTGGGAGAGAACGCAGAAACCAGAAGTCTTTTGTTTTGAAATGAACAATCAAATGAAGTTTTGAAAACATGCTAATGCAGTGTTTGCCACCGGACTGCAATCTATTTGTGGCAATGGTGGTTGGGTTTGGGTTGGTCAGAATTTAGGCAGATGGGCCATCTTAATTTTTGCCCAAATATTTTTGTTTAGGCATTTTTTTAGACTCCTGCTGTGATAAATTGCTGCCATGGCCGTTTAAATCAAAGGTCAACCAAGGATCCGAACCTAGTTAGATTTCTTGCATGTATGTCCTGTTCTAACCAGCACAGCTTTCTGATAACTTTTGTAGTTCATTAGGGCGGTAAATGTATGTACTTAGGAAATACACAAATTAAAATTCCTCCAACATAATACACTCAGCCAATCAGAAAACCTATTCAGAGTGAGTCCAAGGAGTTGTAAACACATAATGTTGCTTTAAAACAGTGGGTCTCAATTATTTTCTGTCGTGTCAAGAGTCAAAGTGCAAGTTGAGTGTGATAAATTTGTACATGTTGGCAGGTCTGCACTAACACTGAAATACTCCCTGCCTCTCACGCCCCACTATTTGAGAAGCACTGCTTTAAACAAGAAAGGGACTATGTAAAATGAGGTTAAAGTTGTTTACACTGCAAAAAAAGAAATCTTGGCGCGTTTGAATAACTGAAAGGGAGGTGAAGATATTTTTTCTTAATAGGAATTATGTGAGATAAATTGGCTTATCTGAGGTTCACTACTTGTTTAAAGCACTGTGGAAAGTCAAAATGTCTTCTTCTGTTGGCACATCATTGTTTATTTTTAGTGTTATATTTCAGATTTCAGTACAAATTACTGAAGACAAGCCAATTTGGTCAAACAAACCAGAGTACTAATAACCCCCTTGATTTAGTTTTCTTTTAGATGTTAGTTTTTGAGGCTAGGTTGTTAATATTAGTTCATGCTGTTTTTTATCTGAAATATTTAATGTAATAAATACATAATATTTCAGAAAAATGGAGGTTAAAATACACCACTCTGCTTTTACTGCTTTCCAATGTACAGTATATAAACCAAACGGTTTAGTCATCCAGGCCGTGGTTGTTGTGCCGGATGTGACACAAGTGCACGCCGGCCTCACTCCCTGTCATGTGGTCCACCAGAAGAGGGCTGGTGTGTCAGATCTGAGGCTAGCGTTTGACCTTCGCTTCTGATGTTTTATATGCGTAAACATTGGCTGGGTGCAAAGGTCAAAGCTCGGAGCAAAGTGAACAAGCAGCTCATTGTGTCCATGTCTGACCTGTGAAGGGCAACTTCATTGGACACCCTCCTAACACTGCTAAGTAGTGTGTGTGTGTTCATTTTTGTGCATGTGCAGCAGCCGTTATTTTCTTTGCTCAATAGTAAAGCTGGTTGGATTCAATGCTTAAGACTAGAGCCAACCACATCTCTTGTTAATCTCTACTGTTGTGGTTTTAGGGAAGTGTAGTTTGTCAAGTCAGCATTTTTCCTGCAAGGCTTTCAACTGACCAAACGTGGAAAAATGCCTGCTGGCTTCATTTAAAACAGGGGTAAACATAGCAGGCAGTAACATTCGCAAATGACTCACAAGGTACAGTGAGGGACCTGTTGTGCTGCACTGACTCTAACTATATACGATTCTTGAAAATTACCAATGTTTCATACAGTATGTGTGATTTTGTCACAGGTGGGACACACCTGTGGGCCCAACTCATAATATCGTACAATAATCTCTCGTTTATCAGGGCTAATTGGTACCAGACACAACGATGATAAGTGAATTTCCACAGCTCCTTATTTATTCTTATTTATAAATGTAATACTTTTGTAGAGCATAGAAAACCTGTTTACAGTTTACAAATACAGGTTTCAACGTTATTGGAGCCCTCTAGACATGCAATAACGCCATGACTTCATGGCTGCGGAAAGTGGTGGTGACCATGCATACCCACGTGGAAACAATGCACGCTGCGAATACTATTTCCGTGCACTGGACGTAAACAGGACTCGACAAGGTGTAAATAATTTACGCGGGAAGGTGGTCATTTCATGCCGACACAGAGCAGCCGTGTGTTGTTTACTCGATGCCAACGGTCTTCTCTTTAAGCCGTACAATTCGGAGGTCTTGCACACTTGTCTCTGTACGATTTGATGATGATGATATGCAAAATTCTACACAGGTCACTAAGTAATGTTCAGTGAGACAAGCGCCAGACTTGATCGCCGGAACGACAGGCTTTTATTGCAGGTTTCAAGTATCTCACAAAAGACATAAAATCCCTGCTAAAAGCATGGGTTACCAAGCTGAATCTCGACTGTAGCTGTTTCCTAGGGTTCCATTTTGGTTTAAGTCTGACCTTTTGGAGCGTCTTAATGACGTTAACCAATCAGAGCTTTGACTTGCCTTTCCTCAGACATACAAATGTCTGGTATAATTAACTCTTCCATAAGAAGTAAAGTGGACACAATAAAATATACATTTAAAATGAAAAAATAACTGTTTATTTTAATACAAGAATTGTTAAAATAAGGTGAGTTAGCCATGCGGGACACTTTAGGATGTAGATTCTACGTGAAACAATGCTATTATTAATTTTTTTTTAATAGACTCTTTTGTATTATTTTCATTTTTGTTCATAATTGGTACATTTCTCTTGTACATTTAACATGCCAAAGTTATTAGAAGATGTTGCTTTTTCACATTTTTGTTGCATGACCCTGCATTAATCTGTTTGTTAGTCTGGTTTGTATGATAATTTACAGGTACATTTAAAACGAGTTAAGTTAAAAGGTGTAGTAGCAGAAACATGACTTGTGATGCTCTTATTGAAAGAAAGCATGATCCAGTGATGTGGAGAATACATGGGAAGTAACATCCACGCTTGCGGCACCATGCCTTTCTGCATGCGCTTCCCAGCAGACAGACCGGGTCATCTCCTGTAGCTTTATAGCGCCTGTCTACCTTGTAAACATGTTGCCTTACCAGCAAAGAAGGGAAGAGGGAGGGTAAACTCCTGGTGCTAAATGGCAGTCAGGTTTCTTGCCCAAATCTTGACCATCACTTTGCATAAATAGATTGGAATGTTGTTTTCCAGAAGGATCCTCATTTTCCTGAATATTATGCAACAAGGACGTTTGAATTTGCAGCAAACGATAAATCCTCCTTAACTAAATGTCGGAACTGTAAAGGTTTAAATTCAGTCTTAGTAGTGTAACGGTAATTGCTGCAGGCTGCTGCTCTGTGCTTTCCTGCTGTGTTCAAAACATAAGCGATTGTCTCGTTGTCTGTCTGCAGCTTTGTCAATGAGGCTGAATTTAGGTCACACACACACAAACACACGCAGAGAGCTACATTACTTTTCACAGACACTACAGTTCTTTTTTGGTTGCTTTGGCCAATGTGCAGCGAGATACATGGATAGGAAGTTGCCTGAAATGCTTTTGTTTTAAGCGATGCTGATTTATTTCTTACCATGTGTTCTCCCCTGCAGTTCAACTTTAAAGTGAGGACCATGGGCTCCCTGTCCCTTGCCTGGGTGGGAGGCGAATCAGGGGTGAGTCTGCTTATAGGCAATATGTAACTGAAGGGACAATAGAGCAAGAGATTCCAACAGGTGAGCATGCTGTACATGTTTAAAGTGGGAGCTGAGTGGTCCAAAACAATCCACTCTGGGATGTTTACCATAGAACTAGACTATAGAACTAGAAATGAGTCCCATCCAAGGTTGCCATCATAAAGCACATAAACTGGACAGGAAATGTTTACATTTTAATAATATTAACAGTCATTCATGTGTAAAAAGAATGTAACCACACAAAATCCTCTTGACTCCTTGAATCCTCAAACTCTTGACTGAAGCATGATATAGACTTAGCTTTTAAGGAAGAGCAGTCATAATGAAGGCAAATCAACTTGATGCATCACACTTTTTTGTTTACATTCTTTAACTGTGCCACAAGTGGGGAAAAAGCCTTAAAAGCAATACATCACAGTAACTCACATGAATTGATGAATAGCAATCCATGAACACTGTAGAATACTGCCTTGTCCCGAGGCGAGTCTCTTCACATCAAGACAAAACATGTTGACAAATTGTCACTTTAGTCATCTTGTACAGAGCAGCCAGCACAGAGTTGCCTACACCACTTTTGTAATGACACCACCGCTACAGTTTTATTACCTGTTCCATGGTGGTCATTTTTCCTCTTTGGCAAAGATAAAGCAAAGCATTTGTGGACTTAATCCTTCAGATTTTAGTGACCGCTGTATATGGATGATGTCATACTCCTCCTCTGCCAGGTGCTGCTGGTGTTGACCACATTCCAGGTGCCTTTGTTCATGATGCGATTCGGACAGTCCAACCTCTACAGGAGGTAAGCAGTGACGGCACACTTAACACACACTGAGCAAGTTGTTTTTTGGTTGTTGTTTTTTTTGCTGTAAATTAAAATTCCTCTTGCGTGTGTCAGTGAAGACTTTGGGAAGACGTTCACTGATGTGACCCACCTGATCAATCACACCTTCATCCAAACAGACTTTGGCATTGCTGTCAGCCCCGATCACTCTGGCAAGGTGAGTTCCCTGAAAAAGTGTTGTTTTCTGTCTTTACAAAGGGTAGTACATGCAATTTAAGAGTGTACAGTGACTATACACACAGATAATAATTTTCAAAGTTGACACCATCGGAGATGTGTTCCTTTCACATGAAGTCTGTAATTTTTGCCTCTTTAAATTTTTCTCAATGTTGCTGTGTCTTACTGCTCTTGTAGTTTATTTCTCTCTTGCAGGTGTGCTGTACCTAAAATTTGTTGAATTTTAGGTTTATGACGCCAACAAGGAACACCTCTCGCTGTACCCTACAAATGAAACAGTAAATAGGCCGATAGCCTACACACAGAGTGCAGAAAAGTGTAACGGAAGAAATTGAATTACTGTAATACATTCCAATATATTGTCATATATTGTTCAATTGTACTTATCTTAAAATTCTCGTCTCCTAGGCTCAAGCTCGTATATTGTTTCGTGTCTCGTGACACCTCTACTCTTAAATCTGCATTTACTGCCTAAATAAAAATGAAAATACTCAACTTTGTATTTTTGTTTTCAGGTGATCCTGACTGGGGATGTGTCAGAAATTGGGGGATTTCGTCTGTTTTGCTCACAGGACTTTGGCCGAACATTCACATCATCTGAATTGCCGTTTGAGCCCTTAATTCAGATGCTGTACAACCCAGGAGACTCCAATATACTTCTGACGCTCAGCATCACGGTAGAAACATCCTCCAGATTTAGTCAGTAAATTGCGGTGTTAGCCGTCAACTGAATCAACGCGTTTGTTTCCAGACTTAATTTTAACGACTTAACTCCTAATCAGATAAAGCTGAGGAGTCCGATGATGACACTTTTTTAATTGCATATGGATCCATTTCATTGTCTAGTTGAACTTGTGGCTGTCGGAGGATTTTGGCGCCACCTGGCGGAAGATCCACGACAGTGTTTGCCTCGTCAGATGGTGAGAATTGTCCTCTTACTTTGTCATTCTCACTCACAAATAACAGTAATAAAAACCAGAAATTGCGTCATTTCGAAGATATGTCAGTATGATGCAGTTAAGTTAACAGTTTTATTGACAAGACAGTTAAGTTTTCTAGAATAATGTCAGTGTATATCAGTGTTGTTATGAGAAAAGAAACCATTATAGAAAATACCCATCTATCCTTCACTGACACAAAGACAGTCCTGTTTATGTTAGTTTTCTCAACACATTCTTGCATCTTGTGTTTGTGTGTTTCTGGTTGTGCAGTGTTATTCCAGCTGCACATAATTTGGACCACTTGTCCTAATATGGTTTTGTCTGCACACCCAGGTTACCATGACGTTTCAGTGTCAACCTGTGGTTGTTAACACTGCATTGTGTGAGCCCTGCATGGTCATGGATATCATTTTGGCCAAAGGAGGGAATGAGGCTATTGCTCTGTGACTCATGAGTCAGCAACAGTTTTTATTATGATCCACTGTATCCCCCTCGACGTGAAAACATTTGTCCCCTCTCCCTGCTTACTCTTAGACAGCACTTGGACTGCATCCCGGAATTGGAACATTTGGCCATGCAGGAAACCACAAATCTAGTCTTTCTGATTTGCATTTTAACTTAGGCAACATTCAATGGTTGCATAATGTGGCCACAAGACCTTTACTAAAGTTCATTCTGCCACTGTTTCTCTTTCTCATACACAGGGGTGCAAAAAATAGCATCTACTTTACAACAAAGTACAACGGCTCATGTAGTAAGTGATGTTGTTAATGGTTACACACACCTGCACGCACACAGGTTGTTTAGTAACATTGCAAGCCTTCGTCGTCTCTTCCAGATCACAAAGGAATGTTGGAGTTACGGAAAACAACAGACTACGGTAGAAGCTTCCAGACAATCGCAACAAGAGTTTACTCTTTCGTGCTTGGGGGGAAATTTATTTTTGCTTCCATCATGACCGGAGAGGTGAGAATCTTTTTTGTCAGTATTGATGTCACAAGGAGAAGTTTCACCTGGTAATTAACTGATTTGCATTACCGTTTCCATACTATCTATTTGTGTGGTAGCTTAAATGGCATTTCATTCAATTTAATTTTAATTATGGATTGGCATTTGACTACATTTCCTTGAACGACTTTGGGGAAAATTAAACCTCAATTTCTTGATTCCTTGCTATTTTCTTATTTTTATTGTACTTCCCTGTGTCTGTACTAGTGTCATGTTGATCATAATAATAATAGTGTTTGAAAAAGTTGCCACAGCATGGATGAAGTTTGGCTTCCCAAAGCTGACTTCATGCTTCAGCAAACTTTGTCCATATCTGGTGGTTTCAGCCAAGTTGTTCACACCATTTTTTTCAATTGCTTCGAGATACTAGTAACCACAGTAACTAACCCATCCCTCGTAATCATACTATTAATATAGATCTCATTATTTATGCGTGGTGTGCTAATTGTTTTTCTAAGGGCACAGAGCGTATGATCCACGTGTCAGTGGACGGAGGACAAGTATGGAACATTGCGCAGCTTCCTGCTGTCAACCACGATCAGTTCTATTCTATACTGGCATCCAATGAAGACATGGTATTCATGCACGTGGACGACCCTGAAGGTCAGAACCACTGATAATGCAAGTAATGATGACAAACATGGATAATGATGCTTTTGACATTACTGATAATGATGATGATGATTATTTATGAAAAAAAAAACATTTTAAGCAATGCTTCTTGGGGAGAATAATAGTAGCGCAATATAATGTAGTATCCAAATGTATTTTTGTTGTGTGTGTGTGTGTCTGTGTCACCCAGACTCTGGAGTTGGAACAATCTATGTGTCTGATGACAGAGGAGCCGTGTTCTCTAAGTCTCTGGAGCGCCACCTCTTCACCACCACAGGAAGTGACACTGACTTCACAGCCATTACTTCACTTAGGGGTGTTTACATGACCAGCGTACTCACAGAGGGTAAGCCAACACATTTTATTACACTGTGGGAGTTTGGGAACAGCCTTGTGCAGGGTCCATAAAACATATGAACAAACATACAAAGCACGGTTAACCAGTTTGTGAGCGCCCATTTAGCTTCACCAAAAAGACGTTTTTTAAAAATGAAATTCCTGCTCATTGAGTACAAGGATTTTAATTCCACTATTTATTGTTCTGACTTAACTGTCATGTTTTGGTTTTATGGTTTAAATAGGCTTTGTCACATTTGGTTTGCAAAGAGTCATATGAAACCTGTACAGACCGGACAGAAAATACATTAAAACTTTGTCTACACATACAAGAGCATCTTTAAAATAAACAAAAAATTTCCACTTCTTCAAAAATCTACCTCTGTTGTCACTGCCAAACTTGGCCTAATACAAGCAAACAGTGCAACGATAGAAAGTACCTTCACTGATCCACAGCTTTATCCTGATCTGCACCAGAATTAACAGATTCTTCCTTGCAATAAAAAATGTAATGATTTTTTGTGTTTCTTTTGTAATCCTGCTAACCAAATAACAAACTAACCATCCAGCAAACTTCACTTATAAAATAAAGTGACTTGAGGGTTCATTGTGTACATGTATAGACGGAGCTGTGGAGACAGTGATCACATTTGACCAAGGAGCGCGATGGCAGACGCTGCGTCGACCACAAAACAGCCAATGTGACACTGAGACCTCCACCAACAGGCCAAATAGAGTGAGACACTGTAACAAAATGATACAAACATAGCCCTTAAACACATAGCCAGTGCCTACTTATAATTGTGTCTTTACAGTGCAGACTTCACATCCACGCCACATACAGCACGGCCATGAAGATGAACGTTCCCATGCTGCCGCTCTCACAGCCCAGTGCAGTTGGCCTCATTCTTGCTCATGGTATCGACACACTCACTAAAAATATGTTGAATAACTTGGCTTAATGTTTTGTCGTCTCGTAAAATAAACAGGTTTCCCTTTTCAGGCAGCGTCGGGGATGCTGAGTCGGCTGTAATGCCTGACGTGTATGTGTCTGATGATGGCGGCTACTCGTGGTTTCTGTCTCTCAAAGGCCCTCATCATTATGCTATATTGGACTCAGGGGCCCTGCTTGTGGCGGTGGAACACAGCAACATGGCTGTCAATCAAATCAAGTGAGAATAAGTGGATTTGCAATTTGTGTTATTTGCAGCATGTGTCACAAATAGTCTGTCTCCGTTCAATGCAGGTTTTCCACTGATGAAGGCCGGTGTTGGGACACCTACAACTTCACCAGTGACCGCTTCCACTTTAGCGGTATGGACAGTGAGCCAGGCTCCCGCTCCATGAATGTCAGCCTTTGGGGCTACAGGAACGACTTCACCAAATGGGTCGTAATTACCATCGACTTCAGGAAGCTCCTTGCCCGAGATTGTGAGTGATTAGTGAGAAGATGATGAATGTGGAAGTTCTATTTGAGCAAGTGTGTTTAAATAATAGGCAGTGACGAGGACTATGTTCCCTGGTTGGCTCACTCTGCTGACCCAGGAAGATCTGATGACGGCTGCGTGTTGGGCTTTAAGGAGACGCTCTTACGTTTAAGGAAAGATTCGGCCTGCTGGAATGGGAGGGACTATTCTGTCAGCAAGCAGCTGTCACCTTGTCCTTGTACCCTGGATGATTATCACTGGTACTGTATGTCATATTTATCCTTTGTATATTACCAGTGGAATTGTTTTAGCCTGGTGCTTCTTTTGTGTTGCCAAACATCAGTGGTTCTCAGTTATTTTCTGTCATGCCCCCCCCAAATGGACAGAAATGTTTTTAGCCCCCCCTAAAGTATTAAATAAGTTATTTCGCAGCTCCAGATTTGAATGAAATTTAATGTGCAGATAGACATTAAAGTGAATGATAATCATACATATTAACTTATGCATATACGCTATTAAAGCTACAAGGAGGTGTTTAATCAACACGCTTATCATTGCACGAAAAAATGGAACATACGCCTGAACAACAGTGACTCCCAAACGACAAGCCCCTGTTCAACCATAACACAAACATGCACAAACTTAACGCTCGCTACTTACCTTTTATCTTGTTCGGACGCTCCCATCCATGAGTTTGAAAGGCTTCAAGTTGGACTTAACTTAGGATGTGGTCCAACACTCCTGCTATAAATCCCATACCAATTTGAAGAGGAAGAAGCTAACAAGCATGTATACCAATGAAAATACACCCCATATCCTATGAAAAATTGCATATTTTAGGACATCCACACGGACTTTTCTAACAGACCGCGCACGCTCAGCGTCACATGACGTCACCCATGCGCCCCAATCAACAGACACGACTAATCGACTTATGACAAATCAAACTGGTACAAGGGTACCTGCAGTGATTCAATCCATTGCTTTACTTTCTAGTATCGATTCAATCGATTGATTACCTTTTAAACGGTGTTAGATCGATATATGTCATCTGGAGTGGCAATGTGGTGAACAGTAGTTGAATCACAGGAATATAAATCGATGCATCGATCTAGTGAATGAATCGTTACATCCCTGTTTTTCACAGTTGGATGGAAAATGGAAATGGAAACATTTATCTTCTAAGTAGATTGCAAAATTTTAAGTAAAGCTTCAAAATAAAAGAAAAAAAAATGGGAGTTTATTCATGGACAGCATAAATTGCTTAGTCATTTTTTGTTGTCTCACTCCCATTTCTTCTTTTTGCATTTTGAAGCTTTGCTTAGAACCTCCTTAAGATCCAACAGTGCAAAATGTAAATTCTTATAATTTTTCAGCTGGTACAACTTGCATGAAGTGAATGTAGTAATACTTTACGATCGTAAGATGGCAGGAAATGGTGAGGGTGTACTCACTGCATTTTATCAGCATTTTACACATCTTATATTTTACAGATTTCAAGTCCGGCTCTGGGGTAATTTGTGGCATCTTTTTTTTTTTGGCCTATGACTTTTTTCAACGTGTCCTGAACTACTAATCAACAAAATGGCATTCTTCCATTTTTATTTCAGTGGCTCTTGATAGCACAAGTTTGATACTCCTGTTTTGTCTCACAGTGACTTTGGATACTACCGACCTGGGAACAGCTCAGAGTGCGTGGAGCAGGAGGAGATGAAGGGACATCCTCTGGAGTTCTGTTTAAATGGTACCACTGAAGAGCTACAGACTAGTGGGTGAGGATGTGTCTCACCACAGGACTTTGCAAACTCTTGTTTATTGTTCTGTCACTACAGTCGTGTTTGAAAAAAAATAACTACTTTTTGTCATTTGATGCTGTTTTGCCACCCCATGAATGTAATAAGCGATGGAATGGTTTTGGTTTTCTGTCTTTCATTTCAGTTACCGGAAGATTCCAGGAGACCAATGTAAATTTGGTTTCCAACCTGTCAGAAAAGAGACAGATCTGAGAAGGAGGTGCACCAGCAATGTCCTGCATCCAGTTTCTCTGGTTGGTGCTACTCATTTGCACACAGAATATTCGTGTAATGTCTTATCTTTAACCTGGTCATATAGGCTATGTTCACACTGCAGGTCAATTCCGATTTCCTTGCTTATATGTGTTGTGGAAAAAATTATTTGTCAAGAAAAGAGAATTCTTGAAGTAAAGACAGAGTTTGCGCAGTTTATTAATTTTGCAAAAAAGGTCAGACATCATACAGGAGCATACAGCGTGCATAGCAGTCTGCAGATGTCTGGCCAAAAGTGCCTTTCTGACTGCAACTCTTATACTTCACTGGGTGCAAGGGATTTACATTGTAAAAGCAATGATCCATTCTCGGTGTCAGTTCGTCTGCGGGAAAGGTTGTACCAAAGGTAATACAAGGGTGTCAGCAGATGTTTCAGGTCCTGGTACTGGTACTTCCTGGAGAGGTAGCATGGGAAAGAGCCTGATAAAGCAATAAGCTCATGGCTGATCCAAATGTCATTTGTTTGGACAGAACTTAAATCAAAGAATGACTTCCTGACTACACCCGCTGTGTGCAATTACATTGTAAATGAACAGAATAGTTTTCTTGATGCTATCTTGTCTGTGGGGGGGAAGTTGGTTGATATAACACCCATGCTACATGGCAAACTCCAGTTGAGAGGTCAACCAAAGTTAAAATGCAATGCATGATGTGATCAGATACAAGAATTGAAGCTCCGTAAAAAGTCATTCATGTAATAAGATATTGTTTTACCCAAGTTATACTTGTAAACTATAACATTTCCCATCACGTATGCAACCTGTATCTGATTATTTTCAGGTCATTGTGAAGCACAATTTAATTTTTTTCAAATGCTACTCGGGTGTCATTTGTATGTGGATATAAATAGGATGTGTATGCCCGCAGTGTGAACGCTCATGTGGCATATATCCGACATATATGTCACCAAAAGGCGTGTATTGGCATGTTTAGAGGTAGGATTAATGGTAGGAATTCATGTAAAGGCGTAGTTTATCGTGCAAGACTAAGATAAATGTACTCACCGATGTAAGAAAAATTTCAACTCACGCCACTCCACCCACACACAGCTTGGAGCAGACGTGGCAAAAAGTTGTCTACAAAATTCTTGCCAATTTTCTTGTTCATCTTCTACACGGAATCATTTGGTTGATAAAATATTGACTCCCGTTGCATAAAATCCTTGAAATTGCCACAAACGCGTTAAGGAAAAAACACTAGTGTGTGTGGACCGATACTGAAATGTTGATATGTCCGATACCTGCTCTTCATGATCTTCACTCGGTTCTGAAATAAAAAATAGTGATTCCTTTGATACTTCAGGTATGGTTTTGTACTGTGTTCTTTCTGATGTCGTATATTAGCTAGGCTATATTGTAAATCACCCCACTACTCAATATACTTCACGGTTAAATATAAATCAATAAATGACTATAATGTCTTGTATTCTTTATGCTATGATCTGAAATACTGTACCCTACCTTTTAAATTTTACCAAACACATTAGATGAATTTGCACATGGTATTGAATTGGTATTGTCGATACCAGCCTGAATTTTACGTAGTATCGAATCAAAAATGAAATCAATGGTATTGCACAACACTTGCGCACACACAGCGGCAGTCTTTACTTCCGTAAACACACGGCAATGCGAGTGATGACGCGCTCCTGCGCGTGCATGTCACATTCCAGGCGCTTTGCGTTCACATTACAAGTCACATTTGTTTGGTAATGTGAACAACCACATAAAAAGTCGTATTTTAAACAAAAAATATTTATTGGGAATCCTACCTTGCAGTGTGACCGTAGCCTTAGTGGCCTCTCCTCTATTAGACATTGTCACTCAAATGTCGTAAGGTCCCACTTAAAGAGATGAACACGTGGTAGTGATGCAATGCCTTGTCTTTCCGTTAGACTGAAAGTGCCTCACCAAACGCTGCAATCATAGCCATGGTTGTCATAGCAATGCTGCTGATGAGTGCTGTCGTGGGCGTTTGGATGGTTAAGAAATACGTCTGTGGAGGACGGTCAGATACTCATATTTTTGCCACATAAATAACTATTGTTGTCTTTAATGTATGGTGATGTTATTATCAGATTCCTTGTACACCGCTACTCTGTCATGAGAGAACATGTTGAAGCTAACAAAATAGAAGGAGTCGACGACGTGGACGCCCACTACATGGAGACAGGGGCAGTGCAGTACAACGAGGATTCAGATCAGGTGTCTCATGCAGTGTGAAATACTTCATTTTTAAAAATCAGGACTGCTTTGTTGCTAACATATGTTTTTTCACAGGACCTCTTGGAATAGGCTGGACCCCCTCTGACCTTGTTTGAAGTGCTGTTTGCCTCAGCACTTCTCTTGTCCCAAATGCTAAGTAACAACTGCTCTCAACTCTCGCTGTCCCCCTGGTGGCTGAAGGAGGCAACAGCAGCAGGCTGAGTTATCACTTCCACAAAGAGACAAACTAATGGAACTGGGAGGGCTGGGGCCTTTACCCAGAACAGAGCAGAGAAGACTTTTAGGACCCTGCAGAGCTTTTATTGTGTCTGTCAAAAAGATTTCTGTAAGGACATCTGGGTCTCAAGTTGTGCTCCGTGTGATTCCTTTCAAAGTGTTTCACAGTGCACAGTAGAGGAAGTTGTTTTTAGCTTACAGTGTTAGGGAATAACAAAGTAGTAGAATACTAGAATAAATGCTCAGTATTTTTTTACAGTATCACCTGTCAACTCAATTGGGCTGTGGTGTTCTTTAAATACAATTTTTTTGTACTGATTCCCCAATTTATAAATTTTTTTTTAAAGAAACAAGCACTTTTTATTTTATTACTTCTGTGAGTATAAGTCTTGGCCACTTCCACAGCACCATTTTTCATGTTTGACTGTAGGTACTTTTACTTTTTTGTGACTTGCATTTTAAGATGCACTTTAAATGTCAAACATTCAGTGCACACTGCTACTTAGTTACACTACATATTTTCTTACAGCAAATTGCCCTAAAATTAGGAAATGTAGAATGATAGAATAACATTATTCCAGTATTACTCTTATTGATATATTTAGTGTAATTTAACACTGATTCAGTAACATATATTTAAGAATGGAACATAAAAGGAGGAATTAAAAATTGTGTTGCAGTGAGGCTTTTCATTTGACCAGAAATAAAAGTATCTTGATAAGTATGCAGTTAAAAAATAGAATATGTTATACATTTTCTAGGCTGTCTTCTAAGTACAAAAGTGATCATAAACATCCATCCATCCATTTTCACTTATCCTCATTAGGGTGAGGATCGTGGTGATCATAAACAATGTTTTGATTGTTGTTTTGATTGATGTTTTGTTTCAGGTCAATTAATCCATAGAGGCACCAAAAATAGAAATACTATTCTTAATATGTAACATCTTCATTCATTCATTTTCTATACCGCTTATCCTCATTAGGGTCGCGGGTATGCTGGAGCCTATCCCAGCTGGCTTTGGGCGAGAGGCAGGGTACACCCTGGACTGGTCGCCAGTCAATCGCAGGGCACATATAGACAAACAAACATTCACGCTCACATTCATATCTATGGACAATTTAGAGTCGCCAATTAACCTAACATACATGTTTTTGGAATGTGGGAGGAAACCAAAGTACCCGGAGAAAACCCACACACGCACATGCAAACTCCACACAGAGATGTCTAACAGAGATTCGAACCCTGAACCTCCTGACTGTGAGGCCTATGTGCTACCCACTCGACCACCGTGCAGCCATGCAACATCTTATAAAAGATATTTTTCATGCCCCAATTTGAGATAAAAACAAAAGTCTTGAATTGTTGCCAAAGCACTTTTACTAACTAACTAAGTTTTCTAACCTTAGAGACGAATCCACCATAGCCCGGTAAGTAACAAATATACTGTATAGGTAATGGTAACTCTGAAACTTTACTTGAATTTTCTAGTTTATCTGCTTAGTAACATTCACCAGTTCATTGTTCTGTATTTTTGTTTGTTTTAAATAATGTTGCCCCACTCCAGTCAACATACAGTATGCGTTAACGTCATATGAATGTGGTTGCAGGTACAATGAATGAGCGACTGTTTTAACTGTTTTGTTATAATACACACACAGCTGACATTTTACATACAGGCAGGTAATTACTACCCAGCAAATAAGCTATATATTGTAGAGCTGGCCTGTGATAGAGGCCTATTCTCACGAACTGTTGGGTGTTTGAGAGCAGCTTTACATGCTTGATGTCTCTTTCTATATACACCTGTAAATACCCTACTATTTTCTGATTTATTTTTGCACTACGTCCACATCTGTGAAGAAACAATCTGCATTCTTGCCATGTTCGTGTACCATTCTCCTCTTGCTGGTGTATAGTTGACTTGGGACTCTTTAATTAAATGGTCTCTCACTTGCCTCGCACTTGTATTTTAAATATCTTTCAGCACAGTTTGCTGTGTGTTATAGAATATTATGAGGGTAGCGACTCCTTTTTATAATGTCTTCATAGTGAATATTTAATTCCATTAATTATATATGGGCATATTCATTTTCTGCGATAATAAAAGTTTTTTTAAAACGACTATGCTGTAATGTGATATTTTTTAAATACGTAATATGCATTAATGGCATTTTAATTTTAAGGTATTTATGCCACTGCCTAAATTCCGTCATTTGTACTTGTTGAACAGCAGGGGCGCTACTTCGTGACATTATAACGTCCTT
Source organism: Oostethus manadensis (assembly GCA_024372805.1). Lineage (NCBI taxonomy): Eukaryota > Metazoa > Chordata > Actinopteri > Syngnathiformes > Syngnathidae > Oostethus > Oostethus manadensis. Next base: position 2,125,339 of record QODF01000029.1, read on the forward strand.
TCCGGAAGTTTGGTTTTTCAACGCGTTGTCAGTACGGCTAACTGATTAGCTTACATTTAGCTGGCGAAAGAAACCCTCCTCGGTTTATCCTCTGATATGTTCCGAAAATGCCCTGTCCGCTTCAGTGCATATGGAGCAAGGTAACGGTTACAAAGTAATGCCACTTCATTCCGGTGAGACTCGTTTTAATGTCCCTATTGTTCAAGAATGGCTCCGTATGCTACATGCTAACTAGCAGTTAGCCGACACTAGGTTCATTTTGACATAGACAGGTTTTCAACACGCCTCAGTCACTCGGTTATCATAGTTTACTCACCAGGAACAAGCTGTGTTGGTGTGTTTTGTGCAGTCTATCGTGTTTCGGTTTTTACTTTCGGGAATTTGTGTTGCAATGGGTTAATAGCGAAGCTAACTGCAGCTGCGAGGAGCTTGATATACCATCGTCAATGTATTTTTGCGTCAATAATGCCCTTTGTATCTAAATATACAATGAAGGTATTTAGTGTGGACTACATTTGTAGAAGGATTTGACCTAAAGCTGTGACGTCACGCAACATGCTTGCCCCCTGATGTATATTATGATTATTTTAGTATCTCAGCATTTACTATGAGCTCCGTATCAGCCCAGACTTCTGCTTCAGGCTCATCATGCAGGGCTGGAGGGCCTGGAGATGGGAATCAGGTACATTGGAAATAAATAATAAATATCAAAGTTGCATATTAATTTATCTCCACAGATAATTTTCTTATGGAAGTGTTTTATGAATTCATTTCAGGTCCAACCCAAAGCACCGCTCTTACAACTGTTGCGTATTGCTGGAGCCCAGGAGGATGTCTTCACACTGAAAGAGGTTGGTTAGTTGTCCTTACACTTGACAACTCACTGTGTTTTTTTTCCTCCACGCCAAACCCATCCAAGCATTGGACAATTCCAGTTGAATTTTCCAAAATGTCAAAGTGAGGAGAACTTTAAGAGTCTAGTCATTGATTAATCCTTAGGAGGTCCTTAAAGTTCACAGCAATGACAAAAAATATAATCTTATTATAAACGGGACCTGAGATTGGCAGTAACATTAATTTTCATGTTTGGTTATTTTTTTAAACAAAACTACATAAAATAAAATATTCATGTTAATTGTTCATTGTACGTTTGGGAATCTAACCATACAGATAAAAACCTCTGGCATATTTCACGTAAATTCACTAAACATATTCTCATTGAACATGCACATACACACAATTAATGCCCCAAGGGAGCTCCTAGCCTCTGAGTTACTGTAGTGGCATCTTAAACTGCCCATATGGCATATGTCTTTGTGTCTAATATTCAGTGTTCTGTGCAGGTGATGCACTACCTGGGTGAATACATCAGTGGAAAGCAGCTCTATGACAAACAGAGGCAGCACATCGTCCACTGCCAGGATGACCCATTAGGAGAGCTGCTGGAAGTGGACAGCTTCTCTGTGAAAAACCCAAGGTACACATTACTAAAAACATTTTTTTTGTTTGAATATTTTTTCTTAGTTTTTATTTTCATTTTTCAGCCCAGTGTATGAGATGCTCAAGAAATACGTCATAGTACTTGGTAGTGCTGGTAAGCAACTAAGTTTAATTACTTGTCATACTTTACTGATGATGCCATTTTCTCTTTTCTCTTGAGTATGGTGAACTAAACATGTTATTGTGTCAAACTGAAAGAGGAATATGGTGAATACATTGCCATTATATACCATCCTATAGTCCAAAAGTGTGTGTTTGCGATGAATGTGTGTCTGATGAGGGTCAGGGGACATCAGAAAAAAACACATCTCCCAAAGAAGGCCTTAGTCAGAGTGTGTGGTGGTGTTCTTGTTTCTGTTACTGTGTCTTATCTGAAATGCAGACGCTGCAGAGAATCTTTCTGTGGGCCGTGAATGTGTAGAGGGCGGAGTGGAGGATCGTGGTCAGGTAAAACTGAAACATGGTGCTTAGAAGAAACAGAGCCCCCCCCCAGTTTTTCTCCCCTCACTGCACACAACCAGACACTAATGGAAAGCTGACTGAAAGGGCCTGCTTGTAAGATTTAGTGACATCTAGTGGTGCATATGCAGGTTACAACATCATTGATATTCCCACCTCACTTTCCAACCTCAGGTCATCTTTGGATGATTGTAGCTATTTAATAGCTCATTCCTGACATTGACTATACTCCTACACCCTTAAGGTAACATATTTTCAATATGATACTAATTATCAAAATGTGTAGATGTGGAGCTTGATGGTTGTGCACTATTGGGTGTTATGTTTGGCCCTTTTGGGGTGCTGTAGAAATATGATTATGCATCTTAGATCACTCCTTTTAGAAGACCTCTTTATAAAAGAATTCAATCAGAAATAATCATCTTATTTCAGAGCATTGCACACTGATTTAAACTTAAATATTATTAAATACTTTATTAATCTTCAAGAGAAATTTACTTTGTAAATGCTACACACAAGTTGTCTAGGTGCAAAGCAAAACGGCGTAAGATGTGTGCTTTGAGATGGGATGGGTGGGGGCTGCTGTCTTCGTCAGTGTCCATCTGTACAGAGTGGCACCGTCTCTGTACAGCCCCATCCTCGGTATGGTTTGGTGGGAGGTCCTTCACCTTTTGTGCACCCCACCAGCTCCACTATGGATGGGGGACAGAGTAACTGTCTCTGTCTGTCTCAGAGTTCTCTTCTCTGCTTCGCAATGGAGGATCGTAGCTCCTGATCAAACACTAAAAAGAACCCAGGGCCTCTTCACCTTTCCTTGTCTTCTTTCCTACTTTTACTTTTTGGAAATTCACTGCTGGCATACACTATTGGGCTGTGCTTAATTTTATTATTTCTACAAACTTTTAGCTTCAGCCATTTTAACATGGCGCCTAGTTAAACATAGAATTACTGTATTACAGTCTTAACAGTTTAGAAGCTTGGTCACTAACAACAGTGTTGTCCTGTTTGGTCTGGATTCTTTGTCATGAATAGTTAAGTGTATAGCTTGTCTCAGGATTAATCTGATCCTAAAAAGACTATATTCATGATTAATCAGTAGTCAAGGTCTGTGTTGGCTATCCCTCTTTGAGATTGTGCTCACAAAGTCAACTCAATTTCTGTCAAATCACCAAATTACATAACCGTAAAAAAGACACTTAGGTTGTATAATGATTTTTGGTAGCAATATCATTCCCTTAAAGCTAAGCACATTTTGCTTACAATGGCCCTTATCATCATCATTATCGTCATCATCACCACGTGAAGTAATAGAAAATATAGTTCATCATACAAATGTCAATATTGACCAGATTATATGACTAGATTATATAAATATTGCCCGTTGTGCTCCTACCTGCTTATTTTGAATTAGTTTTCATTTCCACCTTTTTTTCCCGTCCCAGCTACTCGGTTAGTACCCTAATTGCGCCCCCCCCCCCTTGACAAGGAACTGCGAATCCTCCAAGTAACCAGTTGCGGTCCAGTGTTCTAATTTGATTTTTTTCCCCCCCACCTTCCCTCCCCATCTAGATGTGTGGGGGTGTGATCAAAGCAGGACTAGAGGCAACCGGTGACGGGCCTCCCCTGCAGACTTCTTCTCAGAGAAGAGCTCGGGAGCCTGATGAAGGTAACCGCATAGAGTTAAGGGCGCTTGTATAAAAAATAGTAAACAAGCCTTTTGTAAACCCCTGCAGACTCACTTGAAGGTTTGCAACGCTCAGCCTGCAAACGACCCAAATTAGATGTCACTCTTGATGAGTGGGACCTGTCTGGCTTACCCTGGTGGTTTCTGGGTAATCTCCGCAGTAACTACAACCACAGGAGCAATGGCTCTACTGATATTCACACCAACCAAGTAAGAACACCTATGTGGTACCTGTTATATCAGTCTTTGACGCAGGACTGCAATCTGTTTGTGCCTATAAAATGATGTTACGACTTTTGTTCTCAAAGTTACGACTTCACTCTCGTAATATTACGAGCTTTTTCTCGTAAATGTAAGACGTTGTCGTAAATTTACGACTTTATTCTCGAAATCTGATGATTTCAATACTCCATTTTAACAGGCATTACCAGAGACAGCTATAAACACAGGGGACTTGTGTGACCTTTGCCCTGGGTCAAAGGTAAAATAAAGATTTTCAATCTCGCAATATTCTCGTAAAATTGCGACTTTTTATCTTGAAATCTTAAGTTTTTATGTGGCCCTAATACGCCGTCGTAAAATACACCCCATATCCTGTGAAAAATTGCATATTTCATGACGTCCATATGGACTCTTCTACCAGGGCGCGCACGCTCAGCGTCACTTCCACTTTCCACTCTTGCTTTTTTTGATGTTTTTTTTTTTTAATCTTGCAAGCAAGGTGAAGCCGTCTGTGAATGCTTTTAGATCCTGTGGGTCACTAGTTGCTCATTGACAAGAGCAATATGTGCTTTCATGTTAAGTCTCCAAAGTTGTCCAATAGGACCAGAAAAAAGCGGAGAGCAAAATATTTTTTTGCTTGCTGCTTTTTTGAAAAACAGAATCCCTCCTACTACTTCTTTTTATTCTCTGGTGGACCAGGGACCTATGAGGTGTGCTAAGACCCCACAGTTACCATGCATCTAATCATAAGTGGAAACAAAAAGCTTTAATACACAGAGACTCCCATTTATAATGTGTTTGTGGTGGTCCGAATTTATTTGTGGTGAGCCATGGCATGAATGATTGGGAAACACTGACTTTTTTCGGATTTTCCCATTAAAGGGCTGATTGTTGTCAAATAAGAGAAATTAGAACGTGACAGTGGTGGTCTGACTGATGTGTCAGATGTCTCCTGCACAGGAGGAGGACACAGCTATTGTGTCGGACACCACTGATGACCTGTGGTTCCTGACGGAGGGCGGAAGTGAGCAGGTGAGTGTGGATATGAAGGAGGCTGCGCTGGAGGAGGGAAGTGCAGGAGAAGGAGAGACTCTTCCTGAGGAGGATGATGGAGGTGGAAAGGAGGAGAAGGCAGATCTAGAGGTAGGAGTCCAATTTATTTTCACTTTTACAATATCAAGTGAGTGTTAATAATTTGCATTTATTAACATGTAAACACATATATGGCGAAGTCAACTTGCAAGATGTCACACATTTTATTTCTCCACTGTGGTAGCAGTGTAAAGAGTTAATGGCTGCTAATTTTGATGACAATTGATGCATAAGAGTGATGTCATAAAATGTTGAAGTCCAACTGTCTGTTTAATGCCTCGTCCACACGTAGCAGGGTATTTTTAAAAACGCATATTTCTCCCGCTCCGTTTATGAAAAAAAAAAAAAAACGGACAAATACTTTAGGAAAGCATCCCAAACCTGTAGGCGGCAACTTTCGTTTTTTAGTGCCGTATATCTTCGGGCACGTGTGTTTTATAGGCAAAAACGTGGAAAAAAACCCTTCGTTTTATGAGATACCCGCCTACGTGTGGACGGGGCATTAAATGTATTTGCAGTACCTAATGGCCAGTGATGTCAATTTTCAGTGTGGAGTGATGTCTTTGTGTTTACTCAGATGCGGGAGGAGCCTGATGAGGAATCCCAGTGCCTCAGTGATGACACAGATACAGAGATCTCCACCCAGGTTTCTGTTGTCTTTTCTTTTTTTCTTCTCAGCCTTTAGTGTCAACTTAGTGTGACTTTTCCCATCAGGATGCATGGCAGTGCAGTGAATGCAGGAAGTACAACTCTCCTCTCCAGAGGTACTGTGTTCGCTGCTGGGCCCTCCGCAGGAACTGGTACAAAGATGTGCCCCGACTGGCCCATTCCCTTTCTGTTCCTGACATCCCAGCATGCAGCACTCTCACCTGCCATGACGAGGAAGACGACAGCGACACCGGCATCGATATCCCAGACTGCATTAGGACAGTTTCTGACCCCGTCATCTTGCCCTCCCACTCCACACCTGATCGCCCGCTGCCGACTCTAATTACGTGCAAAGGGAAGGGACCTGGACGCCCTGTCGGCTACAAGGACGAGCTGCTCTCGGGTGGGGAGAGCCAGGAGAGTCTGGGCATGGAGGTGGAAGTTAGACCAGAGGCCCTGCTGGAGCCGTGCAAGCTCTGCCGAGTTCGACCCCGTAATGGAAATATTATCCACGGACGCACGGCTCACCTACTCACCTGCTTCCCATGTGCCAGGAGGCTCCATAAATTTCAGGCTCCTTGCCCGGGATGTGGGAAAATAATCCAGAAAGTTATAAAGATATTCATCCTCTAACCTAACATCGAATTAACATGCACATCCATCAGCGCATTCATTTGCATGCCGTATGTGTGCGCGTGTGTGTGTGTGTGTGTGCGTGCACGTGTGTGTGCACGCCACCTCACCTTGTCAGTTCAGCACTTTGCTTTTGGTTGCACACTTCAGCATCACAGTGTCTCCGAAGGACTTTTGTCTTTGTGTCACATTCACGTAATGGATCAGCAGGAACAGAACTGCGTATTTATTTTTTAAGCGTGCAGGTGCTTGGAAAAGCATTAAATGGCATGAAGGCGTCCCATGTAGGCGCATCTCGATTGCTACCATCCGTAACTGAGATTGTCTTTATGATTTACTTCAGTGCATTTTGCTTGTACACGGAAGAATTTGAATTTTTTAGAATTTGATTTGATTTGAATTTGATTTCATTTTGTGTGTGGCTGTGGGATACAATTTGAAGACCAGATTGAAGAGAAAAGCACAATGCTCTTATTTCCCATTTTGTCTGTGGAAGTCAAGGTGCTCATGAGTTCACTTGATGTATACCAGCCTCCACTCTATTTGATGTTTTTGCATTTTGCGTAGAATATTCACAAAATGACGGTGTGCCATTTTCAGATTTTTTCTAGTTTTTTTTCAGGAGGCCTTATTTTCCCAGCCCTTTGGAACCAGATAAATTAACAATACTGAGTATTTAATTTATTTATGAGATGAAATACGTAGGTGCACCTCTAATGAATCTGCTTCCTGCACTTGCTCTGTTAACGAGCTGTCAAAGTCAAATTAAAAATAGTCAGAATGAACCTTGTAGCCTGTAAAATGGATTTAGTACCAAGGTAGGATGTTGGGATTGGTTTTCACTGCTATGTTAGGATTGTTGATTGTTGTATTGTGGATTTTATTTTCATGCTTTTGTGTTAATATGGACGTTGTAGCAACTAAACTTTCATTACCTTTTGAGTGATGTTTTGAACCTTTTCCATAAGCTGTACAGGTGTCACCAGGCTTCTGTGAAGTTGTCATTGAATTTTCGGGCTTTTTACTTGCGCTTAATTTCACTGCCAGCAGGGGGCGAGAAATCCCTGAGTGGTGTTTCGTGTTGCCCAGCTGTACATAAGCACTAACAGCAGCATGCATGCAATAAATGCATGCAGGCAATCTAGACGGCCTAGAAGGACTAGACGGCCAGCAATGACCTGACAGGAAAGCGAAATTGGCTGTATAGATCTTATCTGTAAAACATCAGTGTGGCTTGTTTTTGTTTCTTGAGAAATAAATCTATTTCATAAACACAATGAACGTGCTGCCTGAAATGTCAACACGTAACCCAAGGTGAGGATAGACTTACACACCATCAGTACTGTAAAACAATTTGGAGTTCTGAAAAAATATTACTGGAAAGTTGAAAACTAGCACTGACGGTAAAGCAGAAATGTGATGATAACCATAGAATCAGCAATAGATCTTTTTTGACGTAAGATAGTTTGTCTGCGTGGTACATTCTTAGCTATAACATGTATTCAATATCATAAGGCTTTATTGATTCAAGTAATATGTAAAACTCTGCAACACCTTCCTCTTCCTTCTCCATCTCTATGTGAATGTCAGAATAGATCTATTATACAACCATTGACTACCATTTATACTACTATCTATACAATTACTACAATTAGAAGTTATTCTTACTGCAATCTATACTTCATTCTTCACATAATAAGGGTGACCGTTTGAGCCTGAAATGATTGAATTTACTGCACATTATTTCCTGCAGCAGTGGTTTCAAATAATTCCATCCTTAGGCAGCAACCTAAGCAGGGAAGCCCAGAGGTCCCTCTCCCCGGCAACTTCTTCCAGCTCTTCCCAGCGAATGCTGAGGCGTTCCCAGGCCAGCTGAGAGACATAGTCTCTCCAACTTGTCCTGGGTCTTCCCCGAGGCCTCCTACCGGTTGGACGTGCCCTGAACACCTTCCCAGGAAGGCGTTCGGCAGGCATCCTAACCAGATGCCTGAGCCACCTCATCTGACTCCTCTCAATGCGGAGGAGCAGCAGTTCTATTCCGAGTCTCTCCCAGATGACAGTGCTTCTCACCCTATCTCTAAGGGAGAGTCCAGCCACCCTGCGGAGAAAACTCATTTCAGCCGCTTGTACCCGTGATCCTGTCCTTTCGGTCACAACCCAAAGCTCATGACTATAGCTGAGGGTAGGAACGTAGATCGACCGGTAAATCGAGAGCTTTGCCTTTTGGCTCAGCTCTCTTTTCACCACGACAGACCGGTGCAGAGTCCGCATCACTGCAGACGCCGCACCAATCCGCCTGTCCATCTCGCGTTCCATCCTTCCCTCACTTGTGAACAAGACCCCGTGGTACTTAAACTCCTCCACTTGAGGCAAAACCTCATACCCGACCCGGAGATGGCACTCCACCCTTTCCCGGGCAAGAACCATGGACTCGGACTTGGAGGTGCTGATTCTCATCCCGGGCCGCTTCACACTCAGCTGCGAACCGGTCCAGTGAGATTTGAAGGTCACTGCTCGATGAAGCCAACAGGACCACATTATCTGCAAAAAGCAGAGATTGAATCCTGCGGCCACCAAACTGAAACCACTCAACGCCCTGGCTGCGTCTAGAAATTCTGTACATGAAAGTAGTGAACAGAATCGGTGACAAAGGGCAGCCCTGGCGGAGTCAAACCCTCACTGGAAACGGGTCCGTCTTATTGCCGGAAATGCGAACCAAACTCTGACACCGGTCATACAGGGAACGAACCGCCTGGATTAGGTGGTCCGATACCCCATATTCCCGGAGCACTTCCCACAGTATTCCCCGAGGAACACGGTCGAATGCCTTCTCCAAGTCCACAGAACACATGTAGACTGGTTGGGCAAACTCCCATCACCCTCAAGGACCCTGCCAAGAGTATAGAGCTGGTCTACAGTTCCACGACCAGGACGAAAACCATACTTCTCCTCCTGAATCCGAGATTCAAATATCCGGCGGATCCTCCTCTCCAGAACCCCTGAATAGACCTTGACGGGAAGGCTGAGGAGTGTGATCCCACGATAGTTAGAACACACCCTCCGGTCCTCCATTCCACGTACCGACAACTAGCTTCTGTAGTCGAGGATCGGACCGCCAAGGCCTCTGCCTCCGGCCGCCACCCAGCTCTCTTTGCACTCGACCCCTTTGGCCCCTCCCACGAGTGGTGAGCTCATGGGGGGGGACCCACGTTACCTTTTCGGGCTGTGCCCGACCGGGCCCCAGGGGGGCAGGCCCGGCCACCAGACGCTCGCCATCGTGGCTTGGCTCCAGAGGAGGGCCCCGGTGACCCGCGTCCGGGCGAGGGAAAACAAAAGTCCACTGTTATTGTGCATCAAATAATAATAATTCTTCTAATAAAATTTATAAAATTAAATAAATGTCTCTAACAGAAAAGATGCAACAGTACACCCTCAAGTTTTGCATTTCCTTGTAATTGTTGTAGCTGACGTTGTTGCTGTCTTACGACTTGTCGATTTTTCATACTGACCTCTAAGCTACGTTATTTTCTGCGCTCACATCAGATTTGGGTGAACACACCCTCTGCAATGCTTTGTGTTTGGTCAGGTTGTGTCGTGTCACAGTCCTGCTTTGGACCAGCGCTGGTTTCAGAGCATCTGAGACACTACGGTTTGGCGCTGGATTGTGGAAGAACATATTTTGGTCCGTCCGTTCACTTTGGAATGTTGGCTTTTCTCCAGCAACTTTTATTACTTTTAAGCAAGCCATGATTCTTTTATTTCTCGGCAAGTAAACTATTTCCTTGGCTCATTTGGAGTGTCATCACCGCATTTGATGTCACGCAGCCATAACGTAATTGCTGCTGCAATCGGTCCTTGAGCATAATTATATATTATATTTCATTTAAATTGTTACCGGGTCCGTATGCGGGCAGAGGCCCACCATTTGATGATGACCGTCCTACAGGAACAAGTGTTAAGGACTGCGTTCAACTCCACTCCTTATGAAAAGGATATGGAAAATGTTGCTGTTCAGTAGGTTGCGTTTCGATTTTCCAACGTGCTATTTTACCACAATTGCATCCACTTATATAACGTACTTTCCGACTACATGGATGGTAGACGTACATTTGTCTGCGCGTAGGCCGAAGAATAAGTCTTTGCAGGACAGGCCAGCTGTCGTGTGGCCTCCCCTTTTCGGACTGGTGTGCAGCGCCCGTGTCTCTCCTTTCCTTGCATACTCACACGTCTCTCTGCCTTCTGGCACTTGTCAAGAGAAGAGTTGAACTTTAAAAGAAAACAAAATACACATCAGCATGGTCTTCCGGGTGTGCCACAAGTGCAAACTGGAAAGGACGCCTTCAACTGCACTCCTTCAGTGACAGGAACCATTGTAACATGGAAGTATCAATTATTATTACAAATGAACGGCAGGTATTCACAGATGAAGTACAGGATTCTGATGCGTTACCATGTTTATGTAGAAGGGGAACCAAGCAACACCTAGGAGCCCCCCCCGAACCCCCCCCCCCCCACCCACAACATGAGTCACCCCTCCGTGAAATCGCAGTGTCACTCCGACTACATTGTCTGTTCTGTGGCGTCGCATACGTCGTCACGGGCCGCCCGACAAGAATGGCACCACCCTAGCAAGGCTCGGCAATCTCCGGAATGGCACTGGAGTGATACTACAGGGTGGGGTGGGAGTGGGGGGGCCTTTTGAATATATCTATGGTGAGACTACCTCTTTTCCAACATCCCAGAATAACATGACCCATTCGGAGGGAAAGTACTCATGGTAGAGTCTGTAGGTAGAATTGTTTGTGTCTTTAAATGGATGTACTGACCACACACAGTCCATTTAGTTGTACAATTCTTTTAAAAATTCTATGTTTGGTACACAAGCCTATAGAAAGATAGACCTGCAGTAATATTTATTTCACAATATTATTATTAGAATAGTCATCATTCTAAACATGATTGCATTAATATAACACATCATACATCTTACATTTTTACTCCTTTTTGAAATGATCATCATGTGCTACAGCTTTTCCTTTTAAGGGTCACGGGTGAGCTGGAGCCTATCCCAGCTGACTTTTAACAGGAGGTGAAGTATGAGTATTATTATTTTTATTTTATTTTTAATGTATTATTATTACCTTCTACCCCTTATCCCTGGGTTGTCCAATCTTTTTCCACTGAGGGCCACATACTATCAAAATGTATTGTATTTTTATACATTTGTTTTCATTTGGTAAAAATGCTAACAGGCTTATTTGTTCTGTTTTTCTCATTTTTGCAGTTTATTTATTTATTGATGTATTTTTATTTCGTATATTCTTCCAGTATAAAATGAACTGTAGGCCGCACTTTGGGCACCCCTGGTCTTCAGTGAGCCGGAGCCTATCCCAGCTGACTCTGAACGGGAAGGGAGGTATTCTTTTTAATTTGAATTACTAGGCGATTAATTTCTGTTAGTGATTCTTCCATCCGTTTTCTTAACTGTTTAGTTTGCAAGTGAGAAGGAACCTATCCCAGCTAACTTTGGGTGAGCATATGAATATTATCAGAATTTCTTGTTATACTTGACATAACGAGAATTAATTCATTCATTTTCTATCCTGTTAAAGCTCACAGATGAGCAGGAACCTATCCCAGCTGACTTTGAATGAGACACAGTATGGTATTACAATTATTACTATTACTTGTTATTCTAGGTAAAAGGTTCACCCACAGCTATAATGAGGTTGTGCAGGTTGTTGTAGCGAGTGAGTATATACAGTGTACAGTACATGCTTGCATCGTGTATTTGCTTTTATGACCATCTGTCTCTCACACACACAAACCCGACTGTTGTGTGCTACTATTTGGTCGCTCCAGAAACCAGGCCACTAAATTTGTCCCGGTGCTGACACAGGAGAAGGTCAACGGAATCAAGGAAAAAAAAAACAAGAATAGGACTGTGGAGAAAGACAAAGGATTGAAATAATAAGTTTCAAAGTTGGTTTGGTGAAACGGGTTAGCGGACATCTACCTTTCAAAGTAATGGCATTCTCATAAAGCTGCATTGGTTCTGAGGAAGGAACATAGCTGAGGTGGAGATAAATGTGAACAGGAACCTGGTAAAACAGAGCACCTAAGTCAAAAAGGCAGCTTTCAGAAAAATCATTTGAAGGTTAATTGTCAGAACTTTGACCTGATAAAGTGTCTCCAAACGTTTGACTGCTGATGTATGTGGAGATTTCAACATACAGTGGAACCTCGGTTAACGCCACTAATTCGTTCTGACTAGATCCAAAACAAACGCTAACCTTTTCAATTTACCCCATAAGAAATATTGAAAATCCAATTAACCCGCTCCACCACGTCAAAAATGTTATCACAAAACATGTTTTTATAGTTTTACAATTAGTTTAGTAACTAACTCAACTTTTCATTCGAAATGCATATAAATCATGGGATAAATGAACATTTTTGGTTATGTTTACCTTCAATGAAGACGTGATTCTTGAGGACACAGTGTGGTTGTAAGACCACCTTCCTGTTTTGACATTAGTGGTTTTTTCAATAGTGTTTCTCACCTCAGTATTGTAACCCGAAATGGAGCCAATGAAAGTAGTAAGTGGCAAGCATTTTGATAAAAATGATGCGGAATCAAGAAATAACTCATGAGAAAGCAGGAAGACGTCCTTAAGGTGTCTCGCTGCCACTTTGTGTCTGGGAATGAAGGTAAAGGTAAACCTTAAAGTTCATTGAGCCCTTTCATTGATCATTCTGTTGTGAATCGGTGCTATAGAAATAAATTGGATACAATGTGTAGTATGACTCTACAGTAAAACATCTACTGAATATTATGAAGTCGATAAAAAAGATCAACGTTGGGCAACTCTGTGTGGAGTTTGCATGTTCTCACAGTGCGTGTGTGGGTTTTCTCCGGGTACTCCGGTTTCCTCCCACATTCCAAAAACATGCATGTTAGGTTAATTGGCGACTCTAAATTGACCATTAAAGTGTGAATGTTTGTTTGTCTGCCCTGCGATTGACTGGCGACCAGTCCAGGCTGTACCCCGCCTCTCGGCCAAAGCAAACTGGGATAGGCTCCGGCATACCCGCGAACCTAATGAGGATAAGCGGCATAGAAAATGAATAAATGAATGAATGAATTAAGGAAAAGTAAAGTACTGTACTCTCATACAGCAATACCAGTACAGATCCAACATTTCAACATTGATGGCACAAGTTTGAAATAAATGAAGAAATAACCAGTGCTACAGGTAGTATTCCATACAATTAATCATAATATCTTACAGGTATAAATTTGTTGAGCTAAAAGGACATACAAAATGTCTAGATATACCTTACGGTGTACCCCAGGGGTCAACACTGGGACCAAAACTGTTTATCCTAGAAATGTAGTGTATCTGTAAGATCAAACAAAAACCGTAAAGTTACTATTACAGTGTTTGCAGATGATAATACTGCATTTTGTTTCAGGGCATTTTTTAGTATTATTAACGTATTTCAGTTTACGATAAGTTTTTTTTCGTTTTAAAAACAATTTTGTTTAAATTTAAAAAATTATTGCTGAGACATAAAGAAGGGGTATGATTAAATGAGCTCTGCTTCTTCCTACTCCTTTTCCAACATATTAAGACGCATAAGATGATAATATGAATAACAACACTAATCATATGTATTATTATAATTATTGTCTCTGGATATATCTTAATAATAATAATAATATGAATTATTATTGTGAAAGAGGTGCAACATACAGTTATTGTATACAAATATATTTATAGAAATAGTCTCAACTATTACATTATTATTATAAAAAGTTTTACATTTATTTATTTACATTAATTTACATTTAAAAACATTTATTTCCTTATACAGTACATTTAGAGCAAAGATCAGCAGAGCCAAATGTCCTTATTTACATTGTTTCAGTTAGTTACAAGGAAGGCTATATTTGGTGCTGGAAGAAATAATGCGATACTGATGTTTTATCTATCTTTTATCTTTTAATCACCTCTGTGGCTCTTTACCTAAAATATTTGAGGTAGTTTATATTTTTTATATGGGTCTTAAAGATAAATAATGTATTATTATCATGATTATTATTTTAATGATAGGCCGTTCATATAAACGTTATGGCTATGGCTGAGCTGCAAAGTATGTTTGTGGGAAGTGGGTTATGAACGTTGGCGTGTGTGTGTGTTTTGTTTCCTATACGCAGTGAGTGGCATGCCAGTGAAGGGAAGGGCGGTGGATGGTCCGGTCGTTCATTCCTGTGATTTAACCCGACACCACTTGCACTAAGACGGCGACAGCTGCGCATGCACATGCCGCCCATTCTGTTTGTTGTAGGGGATTACTGTGCGATAAAAGCCCCAATGAGCAGCGGCACAGGCCGGGCGACACAACTACTGTTTCCTTGTTGCCTTAGAAAGCTTTCTCCGGGCCTTCAGAGCCCTGTGAAAACACAGGTGGGTCACCTCATTCTAAAAAGGAATGAATGGGAGTATTCTCTGTCCGTAGTAGAGTGCCATCTCCTTTCCACATTAGTCAAACTGGACATCGCCGCAGCTTGTGTAAGGGCCATTGCCCACCACAAATACTGGGTTGGGTTTCTCATTGGCTTAGTTCTATTATAGAAACATCTGCATGGGGCGATATACAGAAGAGCAAAATCATCTGAGTCGATTATGTTATGGTGACAAGAGAAATGATGTGTGAGGCATGTGTTGCCGTAAAACCTTCAATCTTAATTCTTCCTCTGAAAACACATACTGGACAACCTGCAGCATGATGTACTCCAGCGTACCATGCAAGGTCTATGAATGTGTGCTTGGGTGGGTTTAGTGTGAAAGGACTTGGCTGATCAATGAAATCTGACCTCACAAATGTGTTTATTGTATCTCTTAAAAAATGCTCCAAAAGATTTGAATGCATTATTAAAAATACAAAGAAAGGCCTCCCAGTAATGACAGTGTACTGTATGTAATTAGCTATACACGTTGTCTTTGGCATAACAGAAGTTAGCTTGTCATGTTTGTTTTTCTTTATTTTCTCAAGCCGCTGTAGTCTTCTGACACCTCCCAGGGGATACTTTGAAAACCCTCATCTTAAAATAAATTGTCAGTCACATCAGCCATACATGCTTGGCGATGCCTACATCAAGTGTGTTTTTTCAGCCCCCCGCACACTTTAAAATACAATTCAACAAGAAAAAAACAACAGCAAAAAGAGGAGTCATTTTACGAGAAAAAAGGTGAAATTGTACTTGAATAAAGTAACCGTGTTAGCAGAAAAAATGTCATTAAGTTGAAATATTAAAAACTAAAATGTTGTTTAAAAAGAGTACATTTTGGGGCAAGCAGATTGGGTAGTAGTTCTAATATTATGGTAATAAAGACAAAATATTATTATGAGAGTATGAGAGAGAGAATGTGAGAGTAACGTTTAAATATTAGTTTAAAAAAAAGGAGCAAGAAAGTGTAATATAAAATGAAAAAGTTCATCCTAACACAAAGATGAGATACAGGCTATTTTTGTCTTGAATGTAAGCGTCTCAACATTAGAGTTGGTATCAAAAATGTAAAAGATGCCCCCGCATCCTTTGATTTTTTAGTATCTAGTCCTTGGTAAAAAAAAAGTTAGGTTTACACTATTTTGGGCACATGATGTGGTATGCTTTGGATTGTAGTATGTTCATTTCCTTCCCCATCATTCTGACACAAGATGACCATAATCTGTGTAAATAATCTGATTCCAGAATATATAACAACTTTTGAAACAGTCTGTGTCCAAGTGTTGTATTCTAGTCATGTACAGTACATTACAGTCCTACTTTGTCCACCTTTAATCAGCAACCCCTTCCCTTTTGTTATCTTACTCTCATCTTACATGTATGAGATTTCCTGACTGTGCTCACATGACAGGTCTGCAGGTCAGGGATGATTTGGCAGGCTGACCTAAGAGTGGAGGTTGTGCGGTGGGGTCTGATGGGGGTCTAATGCTCAGCTGTCCTGCAATGTGCCGCTTCTTGTCACTGCGGAGAAGTGGAACAGTGTTACCAGTGACAGGGCAATCCCTGGTCTACACACACACACACACGCACGCACACACACACACACACACACACACACAGTCTAATGCAGTGAAATGACCTCATCCTAAAATGTCCTTATAAAGGTGTGTCACCCAAACATAGACACTGTTGTGTTCTTTTATACATGTGGATTAGGATGTGGGTATTCAGTAGGAATAGAGCAGTTTAACCGCATGACACTTGTGTGAAGCGCTACGCTACCAATGAGTGTCCATCTAAATTACATACACACAAGTGGACAGAGTGATGCCACAGAGGCTGCAAACAAACGTGATGAAGCCGTTACGTTATGCTGACTACGACGAGCAGGGACTGCGATGGCCCGAAAGCAGAGATGTCTAAACTTTCTCCACAGAGGGCCACATGCTGAAAGATCCATCCATCCTTCCATTTTCTATTCGGCTTATCCTCATTAGGGTCACAAGTATGTGCCTGAGCATATCCCAGCTGGCTTTGGGCGAGAGGCGGGGTACACCCTGGACTGATCGCCAGTCAATCGCAGGGCAGACATACAACCATTCGTACCGATGGACAATTTAGAGTCACCAATTAACCTAACATGCATGTTTTTGGAATGTGGGAGGAAACCGGAGTACCCGGAGAAAACCCACACACGCACGGGGAGAACATGCAAACTCCACACAGAGATGCCCAACGGAGATTGCTGATATGCTAAGAACTTATATACTATTTCTCATTATTTTGTTTTGTTAGTTTCTCATAATATTACAATTGTATTCTTGTAAAATTGTGACTTTTTCTTGTTAGACTACAACTTTTTTGTCTTAATATCTTCATTTATAATTTTTCCTGATGCTGTTGTTTTTTTTTAGTTTTTCATTTTTTTAAATTATATTCTTAGAATGTGCAGTGTGCTAATATTAAATAAACAGGCATCACTTTGGACACCCCGGCCCTAAAGCGTCCACAAGGCCCAATACTGGGAAGGTAAATGGAGGTAAATATTTGAGTAAATTTTAAATATTTGACTCGCCCAGGATGCTGACAACCCACGCTACATCACGACATCATATACTGTATTTGCCAGGCCGCTGCTTGATAGGCAGAAAAAAGGGATTAGACCAGGGGTGTCCAAAGCGAGGGCCACATAGTGAAAAATGTAAGGATGTAAGGCACACTTTGATATTTTGTAAAGCAACACGTGTAGATATGCTAAGAAAAACTGCATCTTGGCTTTGTGATACGATAAAAAAAAAGTAATTTTAGTATCAACTTCACCCTTTGCTCCTTTTTCCCAATGTTTGCAGTTTTTTTTACAAAACATTTCAGCTTTCTTTTTAAATAATCTTTGTAACTTTGTCTGTTAATATTAGAACTTTATTTTCCTAATATTACGACTTTATTCCCATAATATTATAACTTCTGCACCAACCTAATTTTGTAGTGATTGTCATAATATTACAACTTTAAAAAAATACTCTCTGCAACCTAAAACGACATAATTTTCCCTCAAAATATTACAGGTTAATTCTAAAAAGATTTAAAAATGTTTTTTCTTTGTACAACTACAGCTTTTTTTCATTTCTGCGGTGTTTTTAAATTTTCCATCCATTTAAACTTTCTTTTTATAAATATTCTTCTTGTAATTAAAATTTTTTCTCTTCATATTTTGACTTTATTTTCATTACATAACTTTTTCCATAACCTCACATTCCATAAATTATAGCTTCATTTGTTGTTTTGTTAGTTTATCATAGGATTACAAATTAAAAAACAAAACAAATTGTGTTTTCTTTAGTATTTAAGTACTTTGTTTTGTTAGATTGCAATTTTTTTCTCTTAAAATTTTCACTCCCTTCTTGTAAAAATGGATGCATATTTTTCTTTTTTTTTGTCGTGGACCAAATAAAAACAGCCGCAAGCTGCAAATGACCCCCGGGCCGCACTCTGGACACCAATGGATTATTGCAGTTAATTGGTTCCAGGCCTGATAAGTGAATTTCCACAAAGTAAGATTCCTTATTTATAAATGGAAGATTTTTGTAGTTAGTGCATAGAAATCTGTTCATGGTCGTCTAAATACGTTTCTTCACATGATTAGAGCCTCTAGAAATCAACTAACACCCCTATTGTCACCTTTACACTGTCGCTATAAACGTGTTCCATACAGGAAGTGACATCAGGGGTTCAGAGATGAGTTTCATCTTGGCATGGGTTACTGCAGTTACACAGCCCATGTTTTTATTAGGGATTATTGCGCCTGTCATCTGGTAATTCAGCCTGTTGTTCCGGCGATCAATTCTGCTGATAAGTCTCACCAAACGTTACAGTAACACTACCTAGTGGCATCTAGTGTAGAATACCACATATCATCCACCTTTTTGAACGCGTCTTCTGAATGCGTCTTCTAAATGCCTTGAATTTGTATTTTATTTCATTTAGATGGGCCGCACAGTGGCCAAGTGGGTAGCATGTTGGCCTCACAGTCAGGATGTCAGGGTTCGAATCTCCGTTGGTCATCTCTGTGTGGAGTTTGCATGTTCTCCACGTGCATGCGTGGGTTTTCTCCAGGTACTCCGGTTTCCTCCCACATTCCAAAAACATGCATGTTAGGTTAATTGGCGACTCTAAATTGTCCATTAGTATGAATATGAGTGTGAATGCTTGTTTGTCTGTATGTGCCCTGCGATTGACTGGCAACCAGTCCAGGGTGTACCCCGCCTCCTGCCCGAAGTCAGCTGCGATAGGCTCCAGCATACCCATGACCCTAATGAGGGCAAGCGGTATAGAAAATGGATGGATTTCATTTAAACATTTTTGTGCTTGAAAATGTTTAATTTAGTCAAATAATAAGCACCATTATCTTAAATATGAATATGTTTTGACTAGTTATAGGCTGTATTCAACCACAAAACAGCATTGTTTACTAATTAATATACAGTATTTTTTAAAAAGTGAAGGCATGAAATTCATCCGTGAATCACCACCTTACCGCGGTAGAGGGGTTTGAGTGTCCGAGTGATCCTAGGAGCTATGTTGTCGGGGGCTTTATGCCCCTGGTAGGGTCTCCCAAGGCAAACAGGTTCTAGGTGACGAGCCAGACTATGAGTGATTCAGAAGACCCCTATGAAAAAACACAAGAGGAGTGACCGCACCTCGCCCGGACGTGGGATACCGGGGCCTCACCCTGGAGCCAGGCCTGGGGGAGGGGCTCGCAGGCAAGTGCCTGGTGGCCAGGTCTTCACCCGTGGAATCTGGCCGGGCCTAGCCCGAAGAAGCCACACGGGAACTCCCCCCCGCAGACCCACCACCTGCAGGGGCAAACATAAGGGTCCGGTGCTTTGTGATTTGGGCAGTGGTCGAGGGCGGGTGTCCAGGCGACCTGGTCTATGGCGGCCAAATCTGGTTCTTGGGACATGGAATGTCACTTCTCTGGTGGGGAACGAGCCCGAGCTTGTGGAAGAGGCGGAGAGATTCCGACTAGATATAGTTGGACTCGCCTCAATCCACGGTTTGGGCTCTGGAACCAAATTCCTTGAGAGGGGCTGGACCTTGTTCTTCTCTGGAGTTGCTGCAGGGGAGCGGCGGCGAGCTGGTGTGGGCTTATTGTTAGCCCCCCGGCTTGGTGCCTCTGTGTTGGAGTCATCTCCAGTAAGCGAGAGGGTTATTTCCCTACTCCTTAGGGCTGGGGAAAGG